>PVHX01022563.1:6502-27558 GCA_004024805.1 Geosciurus inauris | reverse complement strand
GCTCCAATACCCATCAGTTAGTCTGCATAAGTCAGTTGTCAGGGAAGGAAACCAGGTTTTTGGATGAAGCCCTGTGACACTGGATGCAATAGTTCCAGAGCCTGGGATGAATACTTCCCAGGTGATATTATAGGCCTGATGGGGGTTGGAATTATTTCCTTGAGAAAGGCCATCGAGGACCAGGAAAAGAAGCATGTATCTCTTCATGGTCATTAGGGGACTACAGTATGATTAAAGAGAGTTAGTCCCGTTGAGATACAGATCGCCACAATAAAGGTGATCAGGGAAATGATGAGTAGTCCCACACAGGCCAGGCAAAGAGTCCAGAGCAATTTAGGCACTCCTGCAAAACACAAATATTCATTCCTCAAGAGAGAGACTATCTCTTGGGCAGGTGTTATTAGATGGGATATATTTAAGATTTCTTGCTGGGATCCATATAGGTTGTTTTTCTCCGCAAGGGAACACACAACCAAATCCTCGCCCAGAACTTATAAGAGGGTCTGGGCCTCTCCAGTTTCCTGTGAGGGGATCTTTCCATTGAACTTCAACAGCAACATATGGTGCTTGTTGTGACCAATGTCTCTGAAACGCTGTCAGAGGACGGTCCTTTGAAAAATTTAAAATATTTAATGTGAGTAATACCAACCTTAGTTGGGTATGGGGGTCTGTTCCCCCTTTTTGTTTTTGTAATGGATCTTTTAAGGTTTTACTATATCTCTCAGAAACCTTTAGGCCTTCATGTATAGAACGTAGAACACAAAGAAAGGATAAGTGACTCTAATTTTAAAATCAAATTAAGCAAGCCTACATTGTATACACAAATCAGTTGTACAGCTTAAAGGCTGTCTCCTTTAAGTAGTGAGGGCAGTAGCATCGTCTAGAAGCAAAGAAGTCTGAAACATAAAGGGTTATATTAATAATATAATATAAAGGCAGGTTTACAATTAATAAGGTTCTGGCAGTCAACACCCTACAAAAGGGGAAAACTCAGGGCGTGGTTTAGATCTGAAGAAGCATGTACCCAATCAAAGCCAAACATAGTCCAAGCAAACAAAACAAAATAAACCTTTATGACTTCTTGTGGAACTGGCTTTTAACCTAAAGATGGAATTAGGCTGTGTTAGAGAATTACATTTATTTACCATTTACGAAAACACAATGTTTAAGTACGTAGAATTATACCTGTTGGGCTTTAAATTAAGTAATTTAGTTTTAGTCATGACAAAGCAATTCTAAATCCTTTATTGAGCAACAACTTTATGAGACCCACATTTATAGAGTTTGTCCCATATGTTGTTTGATCTGTTTAAGTTTAATTCAGGTTATCCATAAAAAACCATATTTAGTTAGTACTTTTAAGTCATCATTTTTGTTGAAGGAAATCTTAGAAAGATGACTAATTTTATTTTAAATATTTTATAGAGAACAATATCCTTTGTCCAACCATCTGGAAAGAAAAATGTGAGGTAGTGGTTTTAAAGACTTTATTAATTTTACTTGTTTATATAATTAAATCAAATTTTTGAATCACGTGAATCAAAGGATCCATTTTTTAATTTTAGTTTATGAGCGCTCCATATTAGATTTGATATATAAACACAATACACAAGACAAAAACACATATAGACATCACATGAAAAATAGAGGCCTCTTGAATTAGAGTGTAAAAAAAACTTTTATAGTTGGATAAAATGTATCTGATCAGAAATATTGATCTTAGCGCGCAGAGTCAAAATCAGGAACTTAAAAAATATAGAATTCAAAACCCTAGAATCCTGGAAAAAATGGCATAGTTGTTAATTATTTTAATAGAGCAACACGAGAAAAAAAAAAAGGAAGGGGAGAGAGGAGGAAAGGGCTGTGCGCAAACCGAAGCCCCAGGACCAGCGTGTGCCGGTTTGTGTCCTGGTGGTGGCCCACCTGTGCGGCTGGTTTTTGCTTCTCCCCCCTCTTAGCCCCTCCTCCTGGAGGACCCCGGCCCGCAGTCATCGCGCGGGAAACCTCAAGTTAATTTGAATATAATTTCCTTTTCTTTCTTGGTTTTAAATCTCTTATTAGGCTTTTCCTTAGCAGTGGAATATATTTCAACTCAGTTTGGCCTGGGGAGCTGTCCGTGGCTGTTTTTTTATTACCTCCTGGATTAACACTAACAGGGAAAGCCCGAATGGGCGTGGGCGGGGCTTCGGAAGTGTTGCTAAATGACAGGCTACAATTTTCGCTGAAAGGACAAGAAGCGGACCTGGCCGGGGGCGAATGCGAGGAGGCAAAGGTTTCTAAGCAGCCGGGAGACCAAGAGGGCAGAGCCTCGGTCCCATCGCTGGCCCCGTTGGCCCCGTCGCCGCGCGCACTAGGACACCCGTGCTGGCGACTCCAGTCCGCCAGCGTAGGCCATTCCCTGCTGGCCGCTCGGGGTTCCGGCGCTGGCGGTGGAGCGGGCACGAGATGCACAGTGTGGGCCCTGCTTTCCCAAAGCCCGAGTGGAGGACAGGCCGGCAGGGAGGGCTGAGTGGGCCTGCGCCTGCCCCCTCCACCGCCCTCATTGCTCCCTGGAGGCGGCGCCGAGGTGGGCGGGGAGGCTGGCAGGCAGCGGCAAGGATCCGCCCTCAAAGCAAGATGGCTTTGGCTCCTCCCTACTCTGTGGCTTTCTATCAGAACAAAAGCATGGCGTTTGTTTCCCGCCGTTTGAACTAAGTGGCAGGAAGCTTTGGGGAGGAGGAAGACAATATGGCAGCAGCCTGGGAGGTTCCTCCGGTACAGATGCCGGGCCCCGAGTGAGCGGCGGCGGAGAAACTGAGGGAGGAGGGCCTTGTGAGCTCCGGGCTTTGGAAGAGCGCTCAGAGGGTGCTGTAACATTGCTCTTCTCCTCCCGAGCCGGAGTGTTAAGGGTTAAGTCTCCACAGAAGCTGCCCTTTCAGAGGATGCCTCGGGGAAGGGAGGGGCGGTTTGCTCTCCCAGAGAAGTTTTCTTCTTAGAGCGCTTCTCGGAGAGGGGAATGGTTAAGTTCCCTTCTTTTATTTTAGGAGGTGGCTCGGGTGCAAAACAACCCTTTAAAGCCAGGAGAATTTTTTCTTAAATTGATTTCTCGCTTGCATACTAGTTGCTTCACTTTATTCCAGCTATTTCCATTAAAGAAATTTGCTGCCGGGAGCCGGAGCCGGAGAGCCACGCCTATAAGCGCCTTCCAGACTCTCTCCGCTGGAGTATCTGAAATCCCTAAACTTCTGGTTTTATTTTTTTTAGCGCTTTAAACACCGATTACCCCGTAACTGCGGGAATTACGGGGATGCCTACCTCGGTTTCTCCTGTGATTACTCAGTCCGCCAAATTATATATAAGTCAGGTCCCTGCGAGATTCCAGGTTCCTCCGTGCCTGTTCCGGGCGCCAGTGTGTGGGGGGAAACAGCCTCAGCCGGGTATCAAACTCCCTTTCGGCCAGCGAGTGACGGAAGCACCCCGAGGGTCTCCGGTGGGGGTCGGACTGAGAGAGGAAGGCCGCCTGGTCAATTCACCATGAGCCAGGGGGTCTCGTCTAAGCAAGTACCGATTTATTGAGGGGATTCACAGGCTTATATAGGGAGGGTCCAGCGGTATCTGGTTTCCAAGCTAAAGAATCGGAAGGGGCTCTCCTCCTGGAAACAGTATAGGGTCACTCGGCTAAAACAGTATGGGAGCAGAGGTCAGCCAATAAAAGCGCAGGGAGGTGGCTTCTCAGGGCAGTGTGGTCAGTACTGAGCTGACTGCTCGGCGCCATCTTGTGGCACGCCCCCACAGGCCCTGAACTTGTGATCCTCTTGCCTCAGCTTCCCCTGAGTAGCTGAGACTATAGCGTGCATCACCACTCCCAGCAGAAAGATTTTCTAAACCTAGATTTTCGTTCCTCACTCAGTCTTTAATGTCCTGCTTAAAGTTCTCAGTGTTTAAATAGTTTGCTTATTTTTTTTCTCACCTCAGATCTAGATTTCATTGTATTTTAAAAACCACTAATGTAAATGAGCCCTTATCCACCCCTTTTCCAAAGCATATCACATATCTTTTGGAGAGTTTGGATGTGGTTCTACTCCTTTTGTTTTGTCCCTTGTTTTCCAAGCCTTTTCACTTTCTGGGGTATTTAGATATTTATGTAAAAGTACACCAAATGTAATTATTTCTTGCCTTTGACAGTTTTTAAAAAATCTTCTATTGAGTTAGGGTTAGGTAGGCCCTTTTTAAAAAGCTCCTTTAAAGAATTATGTCCATTCTTTGCATATACCCTGTTTTGGGAGTGATTACGGGTAAGAAGTACTAAATGGGATTATTTATTGTTTTAGGGGATGCCGAAAATGGAAGATGTGGCCCTGACCTTCTCCTCTGGTTGGGCACAGCTGGATTCATCTCAAATGAACCTCTACAGAGATGAAAGGCAGGAAAACTGTGGAAACCTGGTCTCCCTGGGTAAGATTGATAGGCCCTAATTTTTACTAAGATATCTTTTCTTTTTCCTTTTGTGTATTAGAACCTATTGGATTGTTAGAACATGTATGGAGTATGTTTGGTTTCAGAACCACCATTTCTAAACCCCTATTCATGGCCATATATGTGTAACTAACTCCTAAACCTTCTGATCGTTGCTTTATTCTCTATCTTGCCAGTATTCTGGTCAGTTTAAATGAGAGGACATAGATACAACCCTATGTACAATTGTGGCTCAAGTAGGTGCTCAGTAAATGTTGATTTCCTTTGAATTTCTAGCCCTGACAGAGGAAAGCTGAAGGGACTCTTCAGGAAATGGACCATGGAGTTAAAGAGTATGAGAGTTAGAAGTAACTTCAGATACTGACTACAGACCCTGACCTTAGAGGTGAGGGTGCAGAGACACAGAGGGTTACCTGACTTGTCAGAGGTCACACAGCTCATTGATGGCACAGTGGGTGCTCCAACTCAGAACTCTCCACACCCATGCTTGTTCTGTGCAGTGACCCTACTTCTGCCTAGAATAAGAGCAGAAATGACAGCTTGTATCATTGTTCAGTGATCAATTTCTAAGTTCCTGTTTTTGCTGTTACAGAATGTTTAAGAAATCTTTTTGCTTGGTCTATTTACTGTTTCCTTCTTCTCAGTCCTATCAGTATCTAATCCTGGGTATATGACTCTGCCTTACTATTCTTAGAGTTTCAAGCCTCCACTCCATAAATCCCCAATATAGTTCTTGGTTTTTGATACTCCTCTTCCACTGCTTTCATTTCCAGTTGTCCCCGTCTTTCAGTGGCCCCATTTCCATTCTCAGGTCTCTTTCCTGCCCAGTATTCCTGTTCCTCCTTTATTCCCATGCTTACTTTTGAACTTAAATTCTCATTCCTGGCATGTATATAACTCTGTAATTTTTGCTTTTCATCACAGAGTTTTGCTCCCACACAGGGCATAATTAACAGTTGTTGGCTTGTTGTTTCAGGTGGTGAAATACAGGCTAAGATTCAGGATTTGCCTCCAGCAAAGAAACATCTAGAAGAAGAGCCTGGGCAGAAATTGTACCACCTTGGTGAGGACATTGCCGAGGTCCCTGCAGGTACAGAAGCTTGTAAACAGGATGAGAGCAGGTTGCAAAGAAAGCAGAAAAATACTACAGGGAATAGGCGGCACATTTGCCATGAATGTGGAAAAAGTTTTGCTCAGAGTTCAGGCTTGACCAAGCACAGGAGAATCCACACTGGAGAGAAACCCTATGAATGTGAAGACTGTGGGAAGACCTTCATTGGGAGCTCTGCCCTTGTCATTCATCAGAGAGTTCACACTGGTGAGAAGCCATATGAGTGTGAAGAATGTGGCAAAGTCTTCAGTCACAGTTCAAATCTTATCAAACACCAGAGAACTCACACTGGGGAGAAGCCCTATGAGTGTGATGACTGTGGGAAAACCTTCAGCCAGAGCTGCAGCCTCCTTGAACATCACAAAATTCACACTGGGGAGAAGCCATACCAATGCAACATGTGTGGCAAAGCCTTTAGGCGTAATTCACATCTTCTAAGACATCAGAGGATCCATGCTGATAAAAATGTTCAGGAGCCTGAGCCTGGAGAGGCCTGGGAAGGTCACAGTAGGATGGAAAGCCAGTGGGAAAATATTGGATCTCCTGTGTTTTATAAATGTAATGAATGTGAAAGAAATTTTATTCAGCATAGAAGCCTTATTGAGCATCAAAAAATTCATACTGGTGAGAAACCCTATCAATGTGATGCATGTGGAAAGGGCTTTACCCGAACTTCATACCTTGCTCAACATCAGAGAAGCCATGTAGGAAAAAAAAAATCTATCTTAGTTACTGGAGCTGTACATGCCAAAGTTGGGGCTTGTTTGTCATTGATCTGAAGCCAGCCTGGAGCACTATAGAAGTTATGGGCTGGGGCTTTATTTACCAGTTCATCATAATGTGTTCAAAAACAATCTATTTGAGACAAATTATCTTCCAAATTCTAGAAAGTGGTTGAAACCAAATTTTCTTGAGGAATATTGTCTGAAAAGGTAGACTTAAGGTGTTTTGTTCCACCTATTAGACTTAAGTAGACCTTCAGAATAGCTAATTGCCATCAGCCAGCATTTTTTTTCCGCTCCTGGATGGATGACTCTAGTTTTGAGGGGCTGCTGCTCTTACCATTCATTTTCCAATAATGAATTCTTCATGAGTAGGTCAGGTTCATGAGGTCTTTTGCCCCTCATTGTGCCTTGTATATAGGTGCTAGTAAACATTGACTGGATGTACCTGTGAAGTGATCTGCATAGCTCTGAAAATCTGTCTAGATTTCTGAGAGATCTGTAACTAATGCCATTTGTGTTTGTGTCTGATTCTCTGAGAGTCTAAATTCTGGGTCAATACTATGTATTTATGCCAAATATACAGTATTGCCAGAGTTGGGGTAGGGGAATCCATATTTCTTCATGAGGATAGTACTAATGGTAAGAATGCCTTAAACAACTTCTTAATTATTAAGGTATTGAGAGACTACTTCATCCATAGAACTGTATTATTGCACATCAAGTTTACTACTCTTTTACATTCAGGTAAATAAAAATTAATTTATTAAGTAAGGTAAAATGATTATGAATCGATATAAATTCTGTAATGTTCAATATCTTCTTCCTCACCTTTTACATATCTTGGGCCTAACCAAGTTCTAAGATACCATCTATATTCTTCTCCCCCTACTTATAGTCAGCTGCCTAAAGGCTTTTGCCAGCTAAGCTTAAATTTTCTCCAGGTCAGAGTGATCACATCAAATATTTATAATTATTATTCATGGCTTCAGAACTTTCCCATGGGTTGGGAATAGGAAAACTGGATTAGTGGCAGGTTATATGAATAGAAACCCAAATGTAGGTAGAAGCACATTGAGAATCTTGAGCTTCTGAAGAAAAGGACTCTACAGTATCAAAAGTATCAACATGTGAGGTCAAGACTCAATGCTGTGAGTTAAACATAAGAAACAAGACTTTTGTGGTATCCTTTATTTTCCATCCAAATCACCTGTGTTCTTCAAAGACTGATATCATCTTCCTAGGTGCTTAAGTGTATCATCAGCCTCCGTCCTGTGTCATAAGTGGATTCTGCTTCTGATAACCACCTGACCATGTTTTATTCATCCAACAGTATAGTGTTCATATCTGTTCTCAAGTGCCATTTCTGGATTCCGGCTCTGAAGTACTGCAGGCTGATTAGGTATTTCAAAACTGGAGGGCTCTCCATTTACTAATCTCCTATTATTTTTCATTGCCTTTATTATCCCCTATTTTAGTCCATAAAGCTTCTTAAGTTTCCAAATCTGTAGACTTTCTCTACTTAATCTTGTCTAACTTTTTTAAATTTTATTTTAAATTAACCTTACCTTTGCTATCTCCACAAAGCTGATCATTTCCTTTTGTGTTTTAATCTTTTCCTTTTCTAAATTTTTGCTAATTTTAGAATAACCTTTAACATTCAAATTCATGATGGGCTAGTGTTTTAGTTAGCTTTTGCGCTGCCGTGACTAAAGGATCTGACCAGAACAACTGTAGAGGAGGAAAAGTTAATTTGGAGGCTTACTGTTTCAGAGGTTTCAGTCTACAGACAGCAGGATATATTCCTTGGGGCTCGAGGTGAGGCAGAACATGATGGTGGAAGAGTGTGGCAGAGGGAAGCAGCTCACATGATGATCAGAAAGGAGAGGGAGGGAGAGAGGAAGGGAGGAGAGAGAGAGAGACTGATTCTACAGATACAAAGTATGTACCCCATAGCCATGCCCCCAATGAACCACTTCCAGCCATACCCCACCTGCCTACTGTTACCACTCAGTTAATCCCATTAGGATTCACTGATTAGATTAATGCTATTACCCAATCATTTCTCCTTCAGACATTCTTCTATTATCTCACATGTGAGCTTTTTGCAGGCACCTCACATCCAAACCATAACATCCAGCAATTTTTTTTTTCTCTCTAGGTACTAGGGATTTAACCCAGAACAATCTACCACTGACCCATGCCCTCAGCCCCTTTTTCTTTAATTTTGAGACTGGGTCTGGCTAAATTGCCCAGATTGGACTCAAACTTAGAATTCTTCTACCTCAGTCTCCTGAGTAGCTGGGATTACTGGTGAGTGCCAACATGCTCAATAGTATTTAACTGTTTCTGGTATTGCACGAAGAAAGGTATATTATAGAAATGAGAAAATAATACAAGCATAACTTATTGAGATTAACAGAGGACCCCTGGGCCTCCTTTCTTCTGGCCCTAAAATCTCTGTAGAGGAGAGGAATATCATAGAAAAGCATTTTTAATGCCTACTATGGTGGACAGTGGATAAAACACATACATACTTAGGTTTTTATTATGATAAGTTTGACAAGATTTGTGCACAGAGAAGATAGTACACTGAGAAATAACCTTGTGAGTCATAAGCTGAAGGGTGTAGAAGTTCAGGGGAGGGAAATACTACTTCTGATGATGACATGTTTAGCTAAAAAGATCATGACTTTGTTAAATTCAGTGAATAAGGCAAGTCTGAAGAATTAGCTAGGGGAGCCAGAGCAAGGAGTTTAAACTTCATTCAGTAAGTGCTGGAAAGCCAATGACATTTTATGATCAAGATATCTGGGAAACTATTTGACAGTAATGTATAATTTAAAAGATGAAATTATTTTACTGTGGGGCATGCTGATGCACACCTGTCATCCCAGTGACTCAGGAGGCTGAGGCAGTAGGTTCACTAATTGGAGACCAGCCTTAGCAGTTTAGTGAGGACCTAAGCAACTTAGTGAGATTTTGTCTCAAGATTAAAAAAAAGGGGGGGGGGGCTGGGGTATAGCTCAGTGGTAGAGCATCCCTGTATTTAATCCCCAGAACTACAAAAAATTGAAAATTAAAAAAGTAAAAATATTTTGCTGATAATCGTTTTTACATCCTACTTTTGTATAAGACCAATGTATATTTATAAATGAATGAATTATATTTCTGGCCTTTTTAAAAATACTGGGGATTGAACCCAGGGGTACTCTATCACTGATCTACATTCTCAGCCCTTTTTATTTTTTATTTAGATACAGGGTCTTGCTACATTGCCAAGGCTGGCCTCAAAGTTGTGATCCTCCCACCTCAGCCTCCCCAGTCACTAGAATTATAGGTGTGCACCCACATTGTCTAGTCTATTTAAAGGATGTGCAAAAAGTCATTTTTCAAATAAAATTGAAAATTGAGATCCAGTAAACTGCTTAGTTAAATAAGCAGTATATAAAATAATAAAATACTACTTTTCATGCTTGCTTAAGTTGATGTAAGAATTTTATTATTGGTTAGCTGGCATTCTATTTCATTTCTCCTGGTCTGGGGATGTAGCTCAGTAGTAGAGTGCTTGGTTAGCATGCACTTGGCCCTGTGTTCAATCCCCAGCATCATGAAAAACAAAACACACAAATTCCATTTCTCCAACTGAAAACCAGGTAGAAACCCTCTATTTCTCCATTCTCCTACTTAGGTAGAATGAATGGTTATGATAAAAATAGCTTTTAATGAATAGTCCACCTAGATTTGTTCTTAATTTTGGCAAAGATGTATGTAATCCTACAGAAGACCGTCTCTGCCTCTTCCTTTAGTGGGAAAAAAAATAGGAGTGCCAACTTATTTCACAAAGTTGTGAGGGTCTGCTTATACAAATAAGAAGTGTTACCTAAGTACTCTCAAAATGTTAATAATTGATAGATAATAGTAGATCACCTTGTTAGCAACCTCTACATTTTGGAAATATAATTATTTAATAATAAAAACTACATTTGAAAAGTATCCTGTAGCTTTATGAAAGTATCTTCTAATGATGCTCCATGTCTGTATGATACTATCTCCTTATCCATGATGAGAACTTTAATCACTAAGTAAACTCAGTTTATCTACTTTTCACTAAACACTTTTTTTAGTCCATCTATGTTTTTTTCTCATGATAGTCAAAATTAAGTCTAACAGATTCAAATGAGGAAACTGTTTTTCAGTCAGTTTTGTCTAGTATGTGTTTTCTACACTTCAAATATTGTTGCTACTATAGAAAAATTTCAGGATGACCACTTTCCTGTTAACTTTTTTTGGTGAATGTATGACTTTCCCTTAATATGTAAATTTGTTTTTCTATTTGTATCTACTCCCATTTCTTACTTGGTTTATGTCATTAGTAATCCCTCCCTATTTACAACATCAATCTAAGACTCTGGAATTTGAAATTGCAAGTTCTCCTTGTTCTCTTTCCCACCTAATAGTTGAATGAACATAGTAATATTTCTTGTCTACTCTGTGTATTTTTTAAATTAGGAATTGGGTCATTATATATAGAACACCTTTCCAAATCCCTGTTTTTATTTCAATTTCTTGGGTTTGTTCTTCAAGGTTTTCAGGAGTCTAGGAAAACATTCCTAATGTAACTTATTAAATGCAAGCAGTATGCCATATTTTTATTTTCTCTGAATTCTTAAACAGATAATACATTGCTAAATTCCCCAAATAATAAGTTCTCATGTATTAATTAAAGTGTTAAAACCTTTAACCATTTTCTCCTTCTCTCTCATCAATTATACCCATCAACATTGGGAGTCTGGGAAATGGAGTTGGTAGCTTTCCAGGCCCATTTGTATATAGCACAAGACATAGAGCAGCTGTTATGGGGCTGAGAGATATACAAGATACATGTGAGATATTCAAGAGATATGTGAGATATGTGCTGGGCTCACCTTTATATCTTCACCTAGCAGAGTTCCTATTAAATGAGTGTATCTTAAAATTGAGTCAACTCATTCTTTTTTCTTATTAAAATAAACAAATTCTCTTAGCACATACTGCTGGAACCCAAAGTGTTTGCATTCCTGCTTCCAGTAATACCAGTCCTTTCCTATTTCTAAACAAGTTCTGCACCAACCATTCATTCAATAAACTTGAGGAGGGTTTATGTTATATCTGTGATAAGACACTAAGGAATTAAAGATGAACAAGAAAAAAATAAAGATGAACAACAAGTGGTCTTTGCCCTTGAATCACCTCAGAACTACTCTCTATTCTTACATGATAGGTTTTCATTTGTGGTATACTTTCCAAGGTGACTCAGAAACTGATCATTTCTCATTAACTCCCTGCTGCCATCCTGGTCTAGGACACTCTGTCTTTCAAATTTATTACTATGGTATCTTGCAAAAAGTTTGCTTCTACTTTTGCTCCCCTTAGTCTCTTCTCAAAATGTTAGAACAACTATTTTAAAATCTATGTTGTATCACAAACATCATTCTTTCACTCAAAACTCTACAATGGTTTTTATTTTTTCCAAACTTAACAGCCCAAGCATTTATAGAGGTGGACAAGGCTGTTCACAATTCTGGCTTCCCATTACCTCTTTCACCTCTTCTCCTATCCTTCACCTCCTCTCCTTGTTTCTTTTTCTTTTCTTCCTTTCCTTCTTCCTTCCTTCCTTTCTTCTTTTTTCTTTATGTGGTACCATGGATTAAACTCAGGGCCCCACACACATTAGGCAAGCACTCTGCCCCTGAACTATATCCTTATCCCTTTTTGTTTTATTTTGAGATTGGGTCTCCCTATGTTGATGAATTTGGCTTAGAACTTGTGATCACCTACCTCAGCCTCTGGAGTAGCTGGACCTTATTACTTTTTGAATACAACAAACATACATACATTCAAGGCCTCTATTATCTAATATCTAATTTTCTCTTCCTGACTAATCTACTTGACTAACTTACTCACTTCTTTTAAGTCTCCACTTAAAGGCCATTTTTTCAATAAAGCCTACTAATTTAATACTCAAACTGTCCTCTATACACTAGCACTCCTGATCTTTCCCTGAGCCTGATGAGTCTTTAAAAATAACATTTATCTCCTTCTAATATACTGAATATTTAACTTATTTATTGGATTAGTTGTCTGACTCCCTCAGCTAGAAACATGAACCCTAGGAAAGCAGGGATATTTGGATGTCTTGTTCATTTATGTATTTGAAGTCCTGAAAATATTTCCTAGCATATGGTAGGTCCTTAATAAATTGTTAAATAAATGAATGTTTGTTCATAGATTATGATCAGTCCTTTTAGTCCAAATAAATGGGGAATATATCACTATTAACCCTTTCAATATATCAAGCTTCTCATTCCATCTTTTCATTTTCCAGTGTAGTTGCAGTATACTATATTATTGTCACAACTACTCTCTCCTTCAACAATAACAGGATTGTTTCTAGATCTATAGCATGTGTCTGTCTAGATTGGGGAGACAGTGTTATCTTTTCTTCCCCTAGTTAATTGCCCTTGAACACACTATAGAAAGGAGATGCCTGTTGAGGGTCTGGGAAATGAATATCTCCCAACTTAACCAGTGAATCCTAACACTCCATAAGGGCACTCTGGGACCCCTTACCAGAGCACACCTGGAATGTAATCCTTGAAGAGTTTCTTTAAATCTCCCACCCCATCTCTCCTGATGGAGAGAATCACAACTTTTGGATCAGGAGTCTCCTGTGTTTCTCCCTTGCTAGCAAAGCAATAAGCCTCTTTTTCCTTTTTCTCAAAACTATGTCCTCATTATTAAATTGGCATTAATTGGCATTGGGGACAAGGACCAAACTTTCAGTTACCAATTTGGCATCCCAGATGGGACCTAAGAGAAGCCCCCGCTCCAGCCTTCTTGTGCAGGCCTGGCACTACAAGCAACTGCACTTCCATGCTGAAGATATAAGGCAAAATTTTTAAGAACTGCCTACTGGAAATTTAGAAGAAGGGCAAATTGCCTTGGGTTGAACCAGAGGAGCTATTCCCATAAGTAAAGGGAGGGACTCAGGGACTTCTAGCAGCTGCCAAAGCCCCCCTTTAATTCCATAGACCTATAAATCTTCCTAACCTCTTACATTTATAAACTTGATTTGTTTTTCACTGATAAGATTATGAGCTACAGTCCTCATGGTTCTCAGAGACTGGCCAAAATATTAATTGTTTTTGTGTTAATCATTTACAAAAAAGGAATGCTTTGCTATCTTTATTGTTGTCTTAGCATGATCCCTGCACTATATGTGCCTTGTCCAGTCACTTGCCATTTGCCACTAGGGACCTCTGAACTGATCTGATGCTGAATGCCCTTAATTGTCCACACCACACCTGAGAGAGAACAAGGACTTTGGGTTACTTCTTCCAACTTCACCACTTTCAGCACAAAGTAGCTTTGGGATGTTATCACCCACTTTCCATAGAAGTGGAAGCTAGGAATTGGCAGTGGGGAATTACAATGGGGCTTCATTTGATGCTTTGACTACATCCCTTGTGGCTTTGAAACTTTCATGTTTTTTTCTTTTTTCCAACCTTCTCCTTCCTGATCTTGTCCCTGATCATCTTTTCCCTGATCTGCTCTGATCTTCTTTCCTTAAACTTCTATTTCCTGATCTTCTCCTTTTTAATCTCTCCTCCCTAATCTCATTTTCTCTAAATCACCTCTATACAAATCCCTGATCCTCTACAGACATATGAAAAAATGTTCCACATCTCTAGCAATCAGAGAAAGGCAAATCAAAACTACCCTAAGATTTCATCTCATGCCAGTCAGAATGGCAATTATCAAGAATACAAACAACAATAAGTGTTGGTGAGGTTGTGGGGGAAAAGGCACACTCATACATTGCTGGTGGAACTGCAAATTGGTACAACCAATCTGGAAAGCAGTATGGAGATTCCTTAGAAAACTTGGAATGGAACCACCATTTGAGCCTGCTATCCCACTCCTGGGCCTATACCCAGAAGACTTAAAAACAGCATACTACACTGATGCAGCCACTTCAATGTTTATAGCAGCTCAATTCACAATAGCTAAACTGTGGAACCAACATAGATGCCCTTCAATAGATGACTGGATAAAGAAACTGTGGTATATATACACAATGGAATATTACTCAGCAATAAGAGAGAATAAAATTATGGCATTTGCAGGTAAATGGATGGAGTTGGAGAACATCATGCTAAGTGAAGTAAGCCAATCTCAGAAAACCAAATGTCAAATGTACTCGTTGATAAGTGGATGCTGATCCATAATGTGGGGAAGGACACGGGTTCACATGGAGGAACTCTGTTCACAAGGGTGTAAGGGGGAGGGGGCATGGGAACAGTAAAAGTGGTAGAATATGATGGCCATCATAGCCCTAACTTTATGTATGACTGCATGTATGTTGTGATTCTATATCACTTACAACCAGAGAAATGAAATGTTATCCTCCATCTGTATACAATGAATCAAATTGCACTCTGATATTATGTAAACCTAAATAGAACAAATAAATAAATTAAATATAGAAAAAAAATCCCCTGATCCTGCTGATGGGAAGAATCACAGCCTTTGGGACAGGCATCCCCTGTGTTTCTCCTTTGCTAGCTAAGCAATAAACTATCCTTTCCTTTTTCTCAAAAATAAAATAAAATAAAGCATATGTTATTATCTTTCTGCCTCCTTCCTATTCAAGCAGTCCTGATTGTCCTTACAAAAAGCACAGACAGGCATGAGACACTGCCACTCAGGAGACTACTTCTTCAAGGAAAACTTGTTTTTTTTTGGTGGGTGTATGCATGACTTATACAGGAATGGGTGCTTACGTTTTACTCTCTTTTGTTTTTTTATGGCACTGAAGATTGAACTCATTGGCACTCTACCACTGAGCTATATTCCTGGAACTTTTAATTTTTTATTGTGAGATAAAGTCTCACTAAGCTGCCCAGGATGGCTTCTAACTTCTAGTACTCCAGCCTCAGGCTCCCAAGCATCTGGCTAAGATTCCTTCTTAATTTTTTTAAATTACTTATACATGACAGTAGAATGCATTTTGACACATCATACATAAATGCAATATAACAATATATATAATAAAATAACAATATGAGTTATATTGTTGTTGTATTGTTATATTGTTGTTGTACATGATGTAGAATTAGACTGGTTGTGTAATCATATATGCACATAGGGTAATAATGCCCAATTCATTCTATTATTATTCCTACTCCCATACCTTTCTCTTTCCTTTACTCTCCTCTGTCTAAACTACCTCTATTCTTCCCTACCCTCCCACTTTATTGTGAATTAGCATCTGCATATCAGAGAAAACATTTGGCCTTTGGTTTTTTGGGATTGGCTTATTTCACTTAGCATGGTATTTTCCAGCTCCATTCATTTACCATCAAATGTCATAATTTCATTCTTGTGTAAGGCTGAGCAATATTCCATTGTGTGTGTGTATGTATGTATATATACATATATATGTATATATATACATATATATATATCACATTTTCTTTATCCATTCATCTATTAAAGAGCACCTAAGTTGGTTCCATAGTTTAGCTATTGGGTGCTATAAACATTTTTGTGGCTGCATCACTGTAGTATGCTGATTTTAAGTCCATAGGGCATACAATGAGGAGTGGGATAATTGCTTCAAATGGTGATTCCAAGTTTTCTGAGGAATCTCCATAGTGGTTGCACCAATTTGCAGTCCCACCAGCAATGTATGAGTGTATCTATTCCCCCATATCCTTGACAACATTTATTGTTGCTGGTATTCTTGATAATTGCCATTCTGACTGGAGTGAGATAAAATCTTAGTGTAGTTTTGATTTGCATTTCTCTAATTGCTAGAGATGATGAACATTTTTCATATGTTTGTTGATCAATTCTATTTCTTCTGTGAAATTTCTGTTCTGTTCTTTTTCCCATTTATTGATTGGGTTATTTGTTTTTTGGTATTAAGCTTTTTGAGTTCTTTATATAGCCTGGAAATTCATGCTCTATCTGAGGTGCATGTGGTAAAGAATATTTCCCACTCTGTAGGCTCTTTCTTTATGTTATTATTTCATTGCTGTGAAGAAGAAGAAGCTTTTGTTTGAATCCATCTCATTTATTGATTCTAAATTATTTTTCTTGCACTTTAGGAATATTGTTAAGGAAGTCAGTTTCTAAGAAGACATGGTGGAGATTTGGGCCTGCCTTTTCTTCTTTTGGGTGCAGGGCCTCTGTTCTAGTGCCTAAATCCTTGATCCACTTTAAGCCAAATTTTTTACAGAGTGAAAGATAGAGGTTTGATTTCCTTTTGCTAGATATAGATTTCCAGTTTTCCCAGCACCACTTTTTGAAGAGGGCATCTTCATTCCAATGTATGCTTTTGGCACCTTTGCGTAGTATAAGATAACTGTATTTATGTGAGTTTGTCTCTGTGTCTTCTATGTGTACCATTGGTATATGTGTCTGTTTAGGTGCCAATACAATGCTGTTTTTGTTACTATGGCTCTGTAGCATAATTTAAGGTCTGGTTTGTGATGCTTATGGCTTCATTTTCTTGCTAAGGGTTGCTTTGCCTATCCTGGGCCTCTTATTTTTCCAAATGAATTTCATGACTTCTTTTTCTATTTCTATTAAGAATGTCATTGGGATTTTAATAGGAGTTAAATTAAATTACATTAAATCTGTATAGTGATTTTGGTAGTTTGGTCATTTTGACAATGTTAATTCTGCCTTTCCAAGAGCATAGAAATCCATCTGCTAGCCCCTTCAATTACTTTCTTTAGGGTTCTGTAGTTTTCATCCTAGAAGTCTTTCACCTCTTTTGCTAGATTGATTCCCAAGCATTTTATTTTATTTTTTGAGGCTATTGTAATTGAGTAGTTTTCCTGATTTCTCTTTAAGCAGATTCATCACTGATGTATAGGAATGCACTTGATTTATCAGTATAAAATGTCCTTCTTTGTCCCTTCTGATTAACTTTGGCTTGAAGTCCACTTCATCTGATATGAGCATAGAAACCCCTGCTTGTTTACATAATCCATGTGAGTGATATGTTTTTTCCCCATTCTTTCACCTTCAGTCTGTAGATGTCCTTGCCTATGAGGTGAGTCTCTTGGAGATAGCATATTTTGAGGTCTTGTTTTTAAATCCAATATCCCTATATATGTCTTTTGTTTAATGACTTTAGGCCATTAACTTTCAAGGTTATTGTGGAGATATGATTTGCATTCTTGGTTGTTTTGGTTTATTTCTAGTTTTTAATTGAAATTAGTTTTTCTTTGATTGACTATTCCTTTAGTGTATTTCCTATCTTTGCTAGTTTTTATTTTTATTTTTTTCATTTCATCTTCATGGAATATTTTGAGAATGTAGTGTAGTGCAGGCCATCTAATTGTGAATTCTTTTAACTTTTATTTGTCATTTAAGGTTTTTACTTCATCTTTATATCTGAAGCTTAATTTTGCTGGATATAGAATTCTTGGTTGGAACCCATTTTCTTTCAGAGCTTGTTGTATATTATTCTAGGACCTCTTACTTTTGAGTCTGGGTTGAGAAATAAGCTGAGATCTGAATTTGTTCCCCCTTGTACATAATCTGATATTTTCCTCTGGTAGCCTTTAAAATTCTATACTTATTCTATATGTTAGGCATTTTTATTATAATGTGACTTGGTGTGCATCTGTTGTAATTGTGTACATTTGGAGTCCTTTAAGTCTCTTTTATTTGATTTTCCATTTCAATCATTAGGTTTGGGAAATTTTCTGATATTATTTCATTGAAAATAGTGTACATTCATTTGGTTTGTATCTTCATTTGTATTTGTATCTTCATGCCTTCATCTATCCTTATAAATCTTAAATTTGGTCTTTTAATGTTACCCCATAACTCTTGGAAGTTCTGTTCATGCTTTCTTAACATCTTATATGTGTTGTCAACTTTATTTTTAAGATTATGTATTTCATCTTCATTGCCTGGGATTCTATTTTCCAAGTGGTCTAGTCTGTTGGTGATGCTTTCTATTGAATTCTTAGTTTGGTTTATTGATTCCTTCATTTTGAGGATTTCTGCTTGATTTTTTTTCAGAATCTCTGTCTCTTTATTGAAGTGATATTTTACCTCTTGATTTCACTCCTTATATCATCCTTTGCTTCTCAGATCAGTTTAATTATGTGCATTCTAAACTCCTCTGGCATCTTCTACTGTATTGTCAATGAATTATATTAATGGAGCATCTTGGTTGGTTTGGGGTTCTTTGTTCCCTTGTTTTTTCATGTTGTACAGCTTTTACCTTGAGGCAGGAAAATTTCTACCCTGTAAACTTACAGTGTCACTGAAGTTTCCTGGTACCTCATCTTTAAGGTGGGGGACAAATATTAACAGCAACCAATGCAAAAAATATGTAGCCTTAAACAAAATTGTCCTATTAAGAGGTCTACAGTTTTGTTGTGTTAAACAGAAATGATGTATTTAATTATTATCTATAATACAAACAGTAAGCTTGCAAACTGGTTTACAATTCAAATGGTGGACAAAAGGAGAACAGAAGTGGTGTAGGATATGATGTTTATGAGGAAGGAAGAAAGAAGATAGAAGTAAAAAAATACAGGAAAAGTGAAAGAGGAATTAATAAAGGTTGACTGTTATCAGGAGAAAAGAGAAAGAATCCAGGGAAACAGGTAAGTGAGAGAAAAAATATATATAAAGTAAAAATTTTTAAAAAACTTTAAAAGAAAAAGAAAAAAGAAAAAGAAAACAATACACAAGAAAACTCTAATATACTATTCAGACATCCTAGTCCTCAATTAAACTGATGCATAAAAAATACTTGGTTTCAAAAATGCTGGAAATGTGAGAGAAGAAATAAAAGCAAAGAAAAAAAGGGATCTTGGTTAAAAATTGAACAATTGTTTCTGTTGGAGTTCAAACATTTCTTCATCTCCCTTTGCAGCAGTTAAGTGGTGTTGTCTGGAGTTTGATGCTAGTTCCAGTCTCAGAATGGTTGGGGTAGCCAGAATGAGAGGGTTAGTACTGGAAGCAGAACTCTTGGTGGCATGGTGTAGGCTTAAGTAGGCTCTGGTCTCTTTGTTGTGTTCCTATTGGTTTGGAGATATTCAGTGCACTTCAAAGGCCCAGCAATTGCCAGTTCCCTTTGGAAGACTCCACCCAGAAATATCCCCTGGGTTCTATTCATGTGATGTAGGAGTCCATTCTTAGCCTACTACTTCACCTGTGGACCCTATAATTCCTGGTTTCTGATTCTGTCTTTGAACTTGATTTCTCCTGTCCCTGCCCTTTCAAATTCTGGGTTAGATGCTTCTCTCCCAGCTGGTTCTGCAAGCAGCTGGATGGTGGTAGTGGGTTTCTTCTGTGACCAATATTCCCCTGTGTAAACCTCTTTCCATGCTTGATTTTCTCCTGGTTACTTAGGCACACTTTCTGTCATGCAGCATGGGTTTGCTTGGCTTGTTTTTTTGAGCAAGGTTTGGGTTTTCCAGAAATCAGCTTCCCCAGCTGTTGGTCCCTGCACAACAGCTGCAAAATGGTTCCTTCCACTGCCCTCCATGCATGTCATGGATAGTTATGGAAGCTTCCCTCTCATACATGAATATTGTGAAGCACATCTTAGTGGTTTTTGAGCAGTGTCTCTGATCTCTAAGCTCTCTATACCCCAACATGTATCAATCTTCCCAAGAATGGGTGTTCCTTTAATGTTTTTATTGCTTTACTGTGTTTGTGTTATGCCCAAATTCATGAGTCCCCCAGAGACCACCAGGAGTCTGATTCTGATGCAATCACAAGAGGGTCTTTATTTACAAGCTTGAGCAGGGGCTGCACAGGGAAGTGTGGCCCGAGTCTAGGGGAGAGGGGATTTTTATGGGTTACAACAGCAAGCTGGGGATTACATGCCTTGGCGTTACATGATTGGGTAAGGAAAGCACATGTAAGGGAATTCCAGGCTTGTCATCATAAGGTAAGTGTGGTTATCTGACCTTTAAGCTGATAGGTTTGGTTGCTATAGGGCCATCCTTTTTTTGTTTTTAATTGGTTGGCCCCATTTTGAGGAACAACTTGCTGGTGCCAGAGAACAATTTGTGGGTTTTCCACAAACTAGGTGGGGGCTAGGCCATGGGAACAGAGGCCCTAAGTAAAATGGCATTGGTTTTGTCTCTTCATTTGCATAAGTCCTGTTCTGGTTTGAACCTCCAGGTCCTGTTGTGGCTGTGGGGCTGGGGATCTTTCCCCCTTATTTTATTATACAAGCTCTCTTGAGTCCCCAATCTATTTTGATGTCCAGTATTAAATTCCAGTAAAGTTTCCCCTAATTCTTTTTTTAAAATGTTTTTTTAGTTGTAGGTGGACACAATACTTTTATTTATCTTCATGTGGTGCTGAGGATCAAACCCAGTGCCTCATATGTGCCAGGTGAGCACTCTACCACTAAGCCACAACCCCAGTCCCAAGTTTCCCCTAATTCTTGATCATTCACCCACCTTGTTGAAAAGCTACCTGTCTGCTTTTCTTTTTTTCTTTTTTTTTTTTTTTAAATATGGAACGCTTCACGAATTTGCGTGTCATCCTTGCGCAGGGGCCATGCTAATCTTCTCTGTATCGTTCCAATTTTAGTATATGTGCTGCCGAAGCGAGCACCTGTCTGCTTTTCTTGATTCATAGCATGGATCCACCAGGGAAGTGACCCCTCTATTTGACCATCTTCCCAGATCTTTTAAGATTCATTCTTTTTTTCTTTTTTTTTTTTTTTTTAC
>PVHX01022562.1:0-27459 GCA_004024805.1 Geosciurus inauris | reverse complement strand
CTCACGCTTGTAATCCCAGCACTTAGGGAGGCTGAGACAGGAGAATCGCGAGTTCAAAGCCAGCCTCAGCAAGGGCGAGGCACTAAGCAACTCAGTGAGACCTTGTCTCTACATAAAACACAAAATAGGGCTGGGGATGTGGCTCAGGAGTCGAGTGCCTCTGAGTTCAATCCCCGGTACCAAAAAAAAAAAAAAAAAAGAGCTTATGATCTAATTGGGGACACTGATCATAAGCAATGGTGGTACAGAGTGACCCATGCATTGGTTGGACAAGGCAGAGTGGTCTTGCACCACAGAGGGTGCGTAGCAGTGAGAGGTGGGGGGGTATGGAAAGGGGAAATCTGCAGGCAGAAGCAATGGCATGAGGAAAAATCCAGAAGATGAAACAGAGTATTGGGGAAAAGAAGTAGCTTGGATTGACTGGCATATACTAAAGTCAGGAGAAAATGGGAAATAATAATGATAAGAAATGAATCTGTTGATGTTGACAGGGGCCTGATCATCAGCAGCAAAAGTTATTTTGAGGGCAATGGGGAGCCATGGAAGGATTCTCAGCAGAGGAGAAGCATATTTGCATTGGTATCACGAGGCTTGTTCTGGCCATCCTGCCTCTGTGCATTACTGAGGGAAGACTAGAGCTATGAATGAATGCCAGAAATAATCAGTGTTTCCCTGGCTGAAGGGAGTGAGGGTATGCATGAAACTGCGTATCTGCAACTACATTTGTTGAGTTTTTCTATAAAGTTACAAAACAAAATATTTATTGTTTTCTCTTTCACCATACATCGTTGGATTTTACTTTATAAAGCAAAATGATAGCATTATAGCCTGGGCACTCTGATCTCCGAATGGGATCTCGCTTTCATTGTTCTTGCTATCTTTCTTGTCCAGACCTAAAGCCTCAGTTTAGGTCTCTAACAGACGAAACATGTATCAGCCCATCTAGCATTATCTGAATATCTGTATCACATGATTGTTAATAAAGTTATTTTGTTTCTCCTTTGATCTGCGAGTTAGGCCAGGTAAAAGCAGAAATCGAGGCACAGAGAGAGTTGAGCATGTTCCTACAGGTGCCAGATACCTGAGCTTTTGGCTCTGAATTCCTGGCCCTGGCCACATTACTATGCTGCCCTCTACCCATGCCTCACCATATCAGGGGATTGACCAGCGAGCCAAGACTTGAGACAAGACTTACGTGAGTGTTTGAAATGGGTTGCTGTGTTCTACCCATGCCATTTGTGTTTTGCCTAGGCTCAGGACGAGAAATGCCAGAAAGGAAAAGAAAGAGAAAGAGAGGCGAGAGGGACACACACAGTGTCTCCTTCCAGTACTGCCAGAGGACCCGTTCCACCAGACCCACAGCTCTGAGGGGGCATCACGCCACCCCACACTGCCCCCAGCTCAGCTACAAACCTTTTTCTGGAAAAAGGTACAGGAGAAAGAGAACCACACTTTAGGAAGAGCTCTGGGTTGGGTCCTGATTCTACCATTCACTAGTTGGGCCACAGTACCTGCTCTGAACCTCAGTTTCCTATGTGTAAATAAAGACCATGGTAATACCTACCTTCCAGGGTTACAGTGAGGATTATTAAGGGAATTAAATGAAATAATGACTATTACACTCTTCCTGCAAACAACCCATAGCCCTTGCCACCCCCATCCCCACACCCCTCACTGTCAGCCTATATCCAGATGTCTAGTCTTGGCAGGGCTGTTCCTGTCCTTCAATCCCATTCTCTCTAGTCCTTCCTGTCTCCCTTCTGGCTTTATTTCTCCCTGCAGAACATGCCTCCATCTAACATAGTGTATATTCTACTTATTTATTCTCCTCCTTTCATAGGAAATCAAGGATGGTCTGTCTGTTTTGTTTATCATTCTATTTCCAAATTCTAGAACAGGACCTGGTACAATATGAACATATAATTGGTATAAGTTGACTGAAGAACAAGTGCAAATATATCAGCTATTTGTTTTACATTTTCAAAACTATTTGGTATGTTATCAGAGTCAAGAAAAAAAATTTTTATTATAATGAATAGTGTCTTGCTAAAAATAAATGAATTAAACTCTAAAACTTCAAAATAAAATGCAAAAACAAAAACAATTATAGAAAAATGTCCTGCTAACACTTCCTCTTTTCACTTCCTCCTCACAGGTGGCCACTGTTTGCTCCTAGCGGTCACAGATGTGTAAACATACACATACAGGACACGCAATTTCAGGGCACAGAATATATGCCTGGCGCAGCTCTGAACATTAATTCTTTTAATTTCTTCAAAGGCATGATAAGATAGGAGCCATTTCTACTCCAACTCACAGACAAGGAAACAGAGTCAAAGTTGCTTTTTCTTAAATGTATAAATAGGACCATACAAAAACTATTAGGTCACATGTGCTTTGTTTCAGTTCACACTTGTGGTAGTTAGTAACCTTGACATTAAAGCTCAGAATCCATCTGTTCTTTCCATAACCATTTCAGAGTAACAAAGGACTTTAATTTCATCCCAGCCACTTACTGGCTTTACAGTCTTGTCCTCAGTCTCCTCTGAATTGAGTGACCTCAAAACAATTTCTCTTAACAGTTCATGATTTTCCTCTGTCAGCATCTGCCTAGCTCCTCACTGGTTAGCCCCTCCCTCTGGGACTGGGTGCTGGGCAACCTCCTCTACTGCCCAACTCACTTCATGTTTTTTTTAATACTTTTTATATTAGTTGTTGATGGACATCTATTTATTTATTTATTTATTTATCTATTTATCTACATGTGGTGCTGAGAATCGAACCCAGTGCCTCACACATGCTAGGCAAGAGCTCTACCACTGAGCCACAGCCCCAGCCCCCAAAACCACTTCTGAATTCTGATTCCCTCTGAGTTTTTATTTGCACCACTATTCGATTCCTTCCTCCCTTGTACCAAGGAATGGATCACTTTCCACTAATGGAAATATTGGAGGATGGAAAGAGAATAGCTTCAATCTTTAAAATGAGCAGATGCCCAAGGGAGCCATGCAGGGGGGAGAAATTCTTGCTTTTGCTACTGATTCAATGGTGCTTCCATACCAATCAGTCGACCTCTTTGAGCCTCCAGTTTCTCGCGTGTCAAATAATATAGCTCCCACCTGCCTATCTCGTGTGTCTGAGGTCTAATATTTGGGGAGAATCTACATAATCATAATGAGGTCCAACAATCTCTCACAGTAAGGGAGTGATTTACAACTTACACAGTACTTACTGAAGAGAGTTATCTCTTAGACTTAACACATTGCAGAGGTGAACCTTATGGATGAATATATCTAGTATTTCCCAAACTCTGCTTTACACTCCCTGGCAAGGAGAGCCCAGGAGGTATAATGGCAGTCCATGAACTCTTTCCAATATTTCAAAAATGCTAACGGGAATCATATATTTCTCCCAATAAAAGCAGACTTTAATTGCTTTTGGTGGGAATTATATCAACTAAAATCGGTACTTATTGGAAAGCTAATTATCCTTTATAAAAGTCTACCTCTTGAAATGTTGGGGTCTATTGATACAGAGTTGTAAAAGGAAAAATTAATGATAAAATATGGGAGCCTTGACCACAGTGATCTCCACATTTTATACATAAGGAAGGTGCAGCCCAAAAAAGCAAGCTGCACCCTGAAATTATCACCCCTCTTCTTCACCATTCCTTTCTTAGATGAAGCCTCACCTGTCCCCTGCTAGACTTATGCACCAGTGTCCTGACTGGTCTTAGTCAGTACTTCCCTCTCCCATCTGTTCTTCCAATTGTAGCCAGAGTGGCCCCTTTGGTATCACTCTCCTATACCCTGCTTCACCTTGATTGGTTAAAATTCTCTGATGATTTCTGGTATGATTTGAGTATGAAATGTACTCCCCCAAAAGCTCATGCGTTAATGCAGAAATATTAAGAGCTGAAGTGATTAGAGCATGAGAACTATAACCTAATCAGTGGATTGATCCATTTGATGGATTAATAATTAGAAAGGACTATACTGGATGGTAACTATAGGTAGGTAGGGTGTGGCTAGAGAAAGTAAGTCATGCATGAGCTGAGCAGCTTTCCTCTGTCATATCCTTCTACCGTGATCTTCTGCCTCACCTCAGGCCCACAGCAATAGAGTCAGCTGAATCTGGAAACAGTGAGGTTCAGTCAGGACTGAATCTCTGAAACAGTGAGCTCAAAATAAACGTTTCTTGGGCTGGGGTTGTGGCTCAGTGGCAGGGCACTTGCTTAGCATGTGTGAAGCACTGGGTTTGATTCTCAGCACCACATATAAATAAATGAATAAAATAAAAGTCCATCAACATCTTAAAAAAATACTAAAAAATAAATAAATAAACTTTTCTTCCTCTGAGCTGCTATATTCAGGTATTTTAGCCACAACAATAAAAGGATGACTAACCCAAATTGATAATAAGAAGTGGAGTCATTTTTGTGAGTAACCATTTTGTGGCTTAGAAGCTTATGGAACTGGTCTATGGAAAAGAGTTTAGAAAAGTTTGAAGATGATGGATGGAGAATCCTTTGAATTTTATAACCAGAACACAATGAGTGATTCTGATGGGAGCTCAGAAAACCAGAATGTGATGGGAATGTGGACAGTACAGACTGTGCTCATGAAGTTTCAGAGAGGAATGAGGATCCTATTAGGAATTGAAATAGAGGCCATTTGTGTTAAATTCTGGTGAAGAATTTATCTAATTTTGTCCATGTTCTGAGACTTTCTGTGAGTTTGAATTTAAAGGTGATGAACTAATTAATTTGTGGAGGAAATTTCAAAGTAGTTCAGTATCCAGGCAGTGGGGTGAGTATTGCTGGCTCTTAACCAGGTTTACTGTGAGAATTAAGAGAAAATACAGAGAAGAAAAAATTGAAAAGCTTTAAGTTTGTCCAGATAAGAAGCACAGATAAAATTAAGGACAAGGAAGTTGTAGGTGATAAAGAGATTAACACCACCAAAGAGAAGCTAAGTACTTTGCAAAGAGACAATAGGAAAGATGCCTTGAGGACATCTCAGGAATTAGCAAGATCACACCTATGACAGGCTCAAGTATGTAAAGATGAAAATTCCCCTGCGAAGAGACCTAAGGGGCACCATGCTTTCACAGGGATGCCTAGAAATCTGTTTCTCCAGGACTTATATTACTATTCTCACCTGCCCAGGCACTCAAAGGCCACAGCAGCCACGGTTCATGGGGTCTTCACAATTGCTAGAACTGGAAGCAGACCCTGGCATTGTACATGTGGTGCTGTTTCTGAAAGAATGCAAGATATGGGAGTTAGGGGGTCATGGAAGCTTCCAGCAAGATGTCAAAAGAAGGTGTGGGGAGGCCAGGCAGAGTGTAACTGGGTTAGAATCACTGTTGAATGAAAATGTGAAAAGAAATCTGAAGGTGCAATGGAGAACTTAGGATTAAGCGATACCAGTAACATGGAAACTCTGCCCAAAAAAGCTGCTTGCTGTGTACAACATGAGCCTAAGAGAGAGACCATGTGAGCTGCAATTTAAAAGGCTGTATGGGCAGAGCAGCTGAAACCCTTGGAGACCATATCTCACTACCATGTGCCTTAGATGCCAGAAGTAGAGTTATAGGAACTAGTATCTGCCCAGCTGGGTTTGGGTCCTGTTTTGGTCCCATCCCTTTTATCTGTGCCCCTATGTCTCCCTTTTGTAATGGGAAAGTTTACTCTGTGCCATTATATATTGGATATATGCAACTTGCTTTTGATCTTTACAGGGCACACAGCCAAGAGTTTGCCATGAGTCTCAGGGCAGACTTGGGAGTTTTGGGCAATGCTGGAACTGTTAAGACTAAGAGAACTCTTGGAAATGGACTAAATGTATTTTGCATTATGAGATACACATGAGCTTTTAGGGGCTAAGAGTAGAATATTATGGGTTAGACATAAGGCCATGATTTTCACAGAGCAATGGCCTGTACCATAGACCGAACCTCTGAAATTGTGAGCTCAAAATAAATATCTTCTCTAAGTTGTTCTTGTCAGGTATTTTGGTCACAGAGATGAAAAGCTGATTAACACACCTCCCCAGGCTATTAGGATTAAATCACTCTCCTTGACTTGAAAGACAAGACCTTTCTAGATCTTGTCAGCCCTTTCTCAGAATCTTCCTGTGTTCCAGCCACCCTTAATGTTGTTGCTTCCCTGACTGCACCAGGCCTTCTCCCTGCCCCTCTATCTTTCAACCCACTGTTCCCCTTTCCTCTAACTTTGACTCACACTTCATGATCAGCATCATCAAAACTGTTCCCCAAAGCCCCCACCATCTGCACACCTTCACTCCAGAAAGATCAACTGTTCTGGGCTCTGCAGCACTCCATGCTTCCTTCTGGTATGCACTTCTCCTACTGTATTTTCCATCTTCTTAGTAGAAGCAGGAATTGTTGAATAAAAGTAACTTCTTTGAGGAGAGGTAGGAGTCAAATTCTAGGTCCTCTACCCTCTTGGTGAAGGGCTCTTGGGCTATAGAGTGCTGCAAGTGTTCAAAAAACTCAAGCACTTCACTTTCTTCTCCAAAGAGTCTATATTTCTAGGAAAAAAATTATGTGACCTTGAATTGGTTTAGAAACAACTTTAGATCACCAGAGAGGATAGAAGAGGTATCTTCAGGACTGTTACTGGACAGATTACATCTCTCCATAATGGAAGGATGTGGAAGAGGCTTAGAAGTAGAAGCTCAGAGTGGAAATGCCTTCCAGGCAGAGGATTTAGAGCAGCTTCCCCACAACTACTGTTCAGGTGCAATGAGGCCAGGGAGGCCCCGTCACTTCAATGAGAGAGAACCCACATAGTGGGTTGGTTGGCTGGGTCCCATGGGGTCAAGATCACTCAAAGGACATTTCCTTTGGCCTCTCTACTTCCCAACATCCATCAGGCCCAATGCCAGGCAAGGAGGCCAGCATCTTCTCCTACTTGATAACAGGCACAGGGCCATGACTCACTGTGTCCCAAACTTGAAGAACATTTCCTTACCTTCCAAGCTTCCAGGACCTGGCCTACAACTGCTGCTTTAAGAGACATGAAAAAGAGTAAAAAGCCTGGATCCCCCCAGGCTTATGGTCAGGAGACCCAGAGGCTTATAAACATTAGGGACTCTACACTTAATTCACAAAGTACTTTTTCTGCATTACTGGGCTGCCTCACAACCCTGGACAATTGGCAAGCCAGAATATTTTTAATATCATTTCTTTTTCAAAGGAGAAAATCAGGGCTAAAAGATGTTACATGATTTTCTTGAGATATGACTAAAATTATCTCTTTGTACTAACAGGAAAATCAACCAAAAAATGTTGAATGCAAGTTACTGAACCTCTCTGATCTTAAGTTTCCTCCTTATTTATGAAGGAGAGACAAAAATAGTATCACTCTTCCAGAGTCATTGTAAGAGAAAATGAGATAATGTGCCTAGTATAATAATGGACACATACTAATACTGAATACCCATGACTTCAGGACTCCAGATTTTGAACTCCAAATCCCCTTCTTCCTGGGCATCCTGCTGCACATATACTCTGAGGTTTTGGATATGTGATTTAACTTCCTAGCTATAAGCTTCCCTGTATAAAAAGGTCCTAGTATCATTACTCAGTTTGTCTGAATTTCAGTTTTTTGAAGTTAGGATAAAGAATTACAGTTTCTCTCTTACAGGATTCTTCTGACAAGTGAAAATAATGCTTGTAAGCACTTAACATGGTGATTGGCACATAGCCCACACTAAATATAAACTACCCATTACTACTGTAATTGTAGCTGATATTAATATCACAGCCTCCTCCCCCCATTATGAAATGGGATATTATAATGTTCAATTTGAATCATCAACTTGATTGGATTAAGAGATGTGAAGATTAAAAGGCTTCTGGGTGTATCAATGAGGAGGTGTCTAGAAATGATTGGGTCATTGTAGTTTCCCATTGACCTTAATAACATGACAGAGTAATACCAAGAAATTCCCTAAAGGATCTCCTGCACTCTAAGAGTATGCTGTCTTACCTCCATTGTGGAATAATAGTCCAATCTCCCCTTGGTGATCTGGATCAATCACCCCTACCAGCACTGTAACTGTCTCCTCATGCCTCTGAATCAACAGGCTAAGAAGGGCACTTTGAGCAATCTCAGAACTGTTGAAACTGTGGTGACTCTTAGGAATGGACCATGTGTAGTTTGCATTGTCAAATGAGTGTGATCTTTTGGGGACCAGGGACAGAATGTTATGATTTGGATGTGAGGTGTCCCCCCAAAAGCTCATGTGTGAGACAATACAAGAAGATTCAAGAAATAATTGGGTTATGAAAGCCTTAACCCAATCAGTGAATTAATCACCTGATGGGATTAATTGAGTGGTGATTAAAGGCAGGTGGGCTGTGACTGGAGGAAGTGGAACATTGGGGGTGTGGCTTTGGGGTATATATTTGTATTTGGCAAGTAGAGATCTCTCTCTGCTTTCTGATTGTTGTGTGAGCCAAACTCTTCCCCGGTAATGTTCAACTTCACCTGAATCCCTGAGGAATGGTGCTGTACTTCTATGGACTGAATCTTCTGAAACCATGAGCTCTCAAACAATCTTTTCCTCCTCTACAATTGTGCTGTGTCCAGTCTTTCAGTCGCAGCAGCAAAAAAAAAAAAAAAAAAAAAAAAAAAAGCTGACCAAAACAGAAATATATCCTCTCACTCAGTAAAGTGAACAGAATTCAGATCCATTTGGATCAAACACAGATGAGATTCCTATAATCCCACTACTAAAGTCCTTTCCTTTTTGTAATTAACCTTAAAGAATCATAGATCCTCAAGCCTAGAAAGGTTTTCAGAGCCATCCACCTAATCTTCTCTCCAATAAATTCTATGACCTCTACATGGAGTGGCCATTAGACATATACTAGACTACCTGTGGTGATGGGGATCTCACTACCAGATAAGGTAGCACACTTGACACAGTTCTGCATGCCAAACTTGCTAATTGTCATCCAAACGCAATCCGCAGTAGTTTCTTACTTTTCTCCCACTTCTCTCCTACATCCCTAGCTGGATCCACAGAAGTCATAAAGAATCAACAGAAGCCAAACTTCAACAACATTTTTCTCCAGATTGTAACAAACTTGATTAGTATTTGTTGACTTTTTTTTTTTTTCTCCTTCCTTCTGGAAGAAAAGTCTAAGCACATTTCAACATTCAAAGAATTTTTTTTTTCTCCTCGTCTACTGGTTCCCACTGGGATGAAAAGCAATAAAAAGTCAGAAAGAAGTATAGGTTTGCCTTCTGGCTTTGTCACTTAGACGAATAACACCGTAAAAAAACGGTGAATGCTATCGGTTAATGCAAACTCCTTCCTCTGCCCTGTACATTTCACCAAGTTCTGATGCAGGGGATTTGGACAGGAAAATCTTTTTCTGGAGATGGATAAGTTGGCAAGTTAAAGATTTTGCATTAAAAACAGATTCTGGTTATAATATCCTCCTGACAGTTGCATTTCGGTCCCCGTTTTGTTAGTCAGTTGAATAAATCTCAGGGGGCACATTGGGTATCTGGGAATATCATGAAATATCTGCCAATCAGAGTGTAATAAAGAAGAGCAAAGCTTCCAGCCAGCCCTTACAGCTGTCAAAGGGTCTGTCTGCCTTAGGGTATTCTTTCTCCTTACCCACCCCCAGCATCTTCCTCTGCTTTTTCTCTTTCTAATGCCCTTTGTATTTCTAATCAGAGTCCCTGATCTGCCACTGGCTCCAGGAAGTTGCATGAATAGACAACTCAAGAGCATCCTGTAATATTTCACACTTTCCAATGAAAACTCTGCTGGTTGCAAATGTTAATATTTAATCACAGATAAAATATCTGAAAAGTTGCAGGAGAATTTTCCTTTAAGATATGGAGGTACTTGGAAAGTATTCTCACCTTGTTCAAAAACCTTATCAGTCAAGTAGTCAGCATGTGGTGTTAGGAAAAGATGCTAGTGGGGCTGACTCTTTTGCTGTACCAGGGGTTCAATGTGAATTTTGAGCCCAGAGTAAATGCAAAACGGAGAGAAAGACTCTTGATTTATGCACTCTCTGACGAGTTTGAGCAAGGTTAGCCACAGAAAGGTGTACACTGTGCCTTTGATGTGCACAAGAGAGACAGAGTCTGGACAACAAGAATGACTTTGAAGCTGGACATGGTGATGCTCACCTGTAATCCCAGCAGCTCAGGAGGTTAAGGCGGGAAGTTCATAAGTTCAAAGCCAAATTCAGCAACTTAGTGAGGACCCACGCAACTTAGCAAGACCCTCTCTCAAAATAAAAATAAGGAGGAATAGGGATACAGCTTAGTGGTTAAGTGCCCTTGGGTTCAATCTCCAGTCCAAAAAAAAAAAAGAATGACTTTGATCTTTTCTCCTATGTCAATATAGCCCCATGGACCTAAGACTAAACCATAAACTAGAATTTTCACTGTGTCACAATATATAATTTATGAAGTGTCTTCTCACCTATTGTATCATTGGAGACTGCATAAGAGTGACTGATAAGTTCCCCTTTTGTGAAGCAGGTTGCAGAGGCTTAGAGGCATGATGTTTCTTGCTTGAGATTGTACAGTATTTGGTTGAGTTTTGGATACAAGTCTTTCTGACTCCAAACTCAAGACTTTTCCATTAAAGCACATTTTCTCTCAACAGGTAAAAAGGAGGCAGGTCTGTTTGTGAAAAAAGTTGGTGGTGCTGATAGTTCTTCCATTATCTTAAGGTTTTGAATGCCAAGTGCAAAGCCCTGTGTCACATACTTTCCATCAGATACCTTATTTTATCCTTATAATAGCCACAAAATGGATTTGTTACTATTGTTTACTATTATAATTTTAATTTACAGGTGAACAAACTGAGCATCAATGAGGTTAAATTACTTCTTCGAGGCTATATAAGAAATTACTCAAACCTAGTTCTGGAGATTTAAAATTTTACTTTCTCAAGTCAAAAAAGAAAAAATGCAAAAAAAAAAAAATAAATAAAGACAAGGGAGAGAGTGATGTTTAATCTTATATGTCAATTTGCCTGGCTAAGGGATGCTTAGATAGCTGGTAAAACATCATTTTGGGTGTACTTGTGAGGGTATATATATTTTTAAGATATTGGCCTTTGAATCTTCAGACTGAGGAAAGGTCACCCTCGCCAATGTGGGTGGGCAGATTTATGTCCCTCACAGGCATGAATAGAACAAAAGGTAAGGGAGCCAGTTTGCTCTTGGCTGAAGCTGGGATGCCCCTCTTTTCCTGCATTCAGACACTGGCTCTTCTGTTTGTTGGGCCCTCTGGTTTAGACTGGAACTATACCACTGGCTGTCCTTGGGCATGTGGAGTTTACAGGCTGACCGCAAAACTGATATACTCAGACATTCTTTCAGGACTTGATTACATTAAGGATGCTCACAAGGCTGCTGGTGTCAAATATGGGCCTGGAACTGAAGAAAGAGCTGGATGCAGACCAGTCGCACCAATTATGTCCAAGCATGAATTGAGAACCCAGTGTATGCAATTCTCAGACACACAGGGACAACTTAGATGGGGATCTTGAAAAATCCTTGACATCTGTAATTAGAAAATAATTTTCTAACCATGATGACTACTGTTTCAGCAGAGTATAGGAGGTTGGAGTACAAAGAGTGGTGGAGTCAGAATAGTAAGTAAGGAAGGGCAGGTGACAACAGACTATGGGTGACTTGATGGTCCAAAGGAGGGTACTATAGCAGCAAAATGGCTTAAAGGATTATCAAAGTCAAGGGTGTTTCCCCTCACTTCTCATAAGATAAAACCTGAACATTTCCATTGGTTAGAGCCTTCTACTGTGGAGGGGAAGAGATTAAAGATATAGGAGAGAGAAAGGCTAATCAATGGGGAGATCGAAGGCAATGTTGGAAGATGGTAATTCAGAAAGGAGGGTCACCTTCCTCTGAGGCTCCAGGCATATTAAAGATTTGGACCACTGAATAAGTCATATCAGATTTCTGTAGCAAGAAAATCTCAGTGTATGAGCAAAGGCGTGTTATGTTCAAATCCTCATTCTGTTACTTTCTCTCTGATCTTGCACAAATCATCTTAATATCTCTGAACCTGAGTTTCTACATTTGTGAAAAGGATGCAGAGTAGACATGCCAGCACCCCACTCCTCAGATGTTCCAAAGCAGACACCCCAGCTAGCCTACACTGCAGCACCTTTAGGGTCTCACTTTTTTCACAGTGGCCCTAGGCCAAAGGAAATACCAAACAGGTCCACTGATTGAGTATGGATGTTCAAATGGTTTAATAATCAGTGTGTATGTTTTATCACTTAATACACACAACTTGGAAATAGATAATATTATCATTTCCTACTTATATCAATGCAATCAATCCCAAGTTATGCAAATTTATGGACACTACAGTTTCTCAAAACTTGGAATAAGATCAGACACTACATTCCCCATTTCCTGATCCATATTGACCTTAACATGTGTTTTGGTCAGTTTTTTCTCTGCCATGACCAAAAGACTTGACAAGGACAATTTTAGAGGAGGGAATATTTATTTTGGGACTCATAGTTTCAGAGATCTCAGTCCACAGAGAACTGTGTCCCTTGCTCTGAGCCCAAGGTGAGGCAGAACATCATGGTGGACATGTATAGTGGAAGAAATCAGCTGGGAGCATGGTATCAGGAAGCAGAGAGAGACTCTCCTCACCATGGACAAAATATATACCTCAAAGCCACACCCTCAATGCCCACCTCATCCACCCTACCTGCCTGCACTTACCACCCACTTAATCCCTATCAGGGGATTAATGTATGGATTAGGTTAAGTCTCACATAACCCAATCATTTCACCTCTAAACCTTCTTGTGTTGCCTCATACATGAGCTTTTTGGGGGATACCTCATATCTAAAGTATAATACATGGTACATGATGTTTTAGTACGGTGATAGCTAAAGCCCAGTATCACATTTATATGACATCACTGAAAGGAAGGCAATGTGATCTGGTGTTGAGACTGAGAATGAACCAAAGAATCATAAATTCCCCAGTAGCTACACAGTATCTAGCAAGTGTCAAATGTCATGGATTTTTCTCCAAAGTGTTAAATATCACTTAGTGCCCCCTTTATATTTTCTGTAGCTTTTGAGCACTCTTTGTACATATTGGCAATCCTCATTCTAAAGATTAAATTAAACAATATATGCATGTTATGTATAATGTACAATAAATATAAACCCTCACAAATTAATAAGATAGAATGAAACATCTCTGTAAGGGCACAAAAAGGGCAGTGAAGGAGGGGAAAGAATATGAACAGAAAAATATCAAAAGAGAAAATCCTAATGGCCAATCTAAGCCTATAGTGGGATTAAGTTTCCCTAGCTGTAAGGGAAATAAAATCAAAACAACAATGAAATAACATTTTCACCCATCCGATGCATGAAAACTAAAGATTGATTCCATCTAGTTGCAGATGAGGGTGTAGGAAAATAGAAACTCAGTCATATTTCCAATGAGAATATATATTACTGCAGCATTTTTAGAAATTAAGCTTGAAGTATCTAATAAAATTTAAAAATTGTATTTATTTAGTGTAGCAATCCTACTTGAAGGAATCCAGCATAGAGATAAAAATACCAGTATGCATGAAATTGTGATCCAGTATCTTTAATAGATAATTATTTATCATAACATAAAACAAAGTCCAAACCAACCTGCATGTCTGTCAATATTAGAATAATTGAGGTGTATCTATTCCATGGAGAGATGTTTAGTTTTAGAGGAAAATGAATTAGATCTGTGTATTGACCAAAAAGGATGTCAGTTAAAAAAAGAAAGTGCAGAGTAAACAGGTATAGTAGAATGTTGTTTTATTACTAAGAAATAAAAGGAAAATAAGGTTGTGTTTGTACAAACATATAGAAAACCAGGTAGGATAAAAACTAACATACATAATTATTGATACTTATTCCAGGTAGGATGAAAACTAACATACATAATTATTGATATTTATTAACATGTATGTGGCTGGGAGCAGGGTATGATAGGGATAGGAAAAATTATCTATGTTCATATATTAGTTTTGCAAGTGGTAACCAGCCTTTATGGCCCTCGGTAATTTAAACAGTAAATCCAATGATGTGTGTGTTTGCTTTTCCTTTTTTTTTTTTTTTGCCATACTGAGAACTGAAGCTAGGGATGCTTTACCATTGAGCCATGCCTCCAGTCCTTTTAATTTATTTATTTTTTATTTTGAGGCAGGGCTTTGCTAAGTTGCCCAGCCTGTCTTTGAATGTGTGATCCTCCTGCCTCAGCCTCCCAAGTTTCTAGTATTAGTGGCATTCACCACCACACACTGCTGCTTTTCCACTCTTAAATGTTCTTGGCATAGCTCTTGCCCTGTGCCTAGCACATAACAGGAGTTTTCTAATGCCTTAGTATTGTCTCTGATTTTCTGTGTGTCTATTACTTTGCTTCATTTCTGTCTTACATCTCCTTCTCTCTTTTACTTTCTCTCCCTCCCTATTTCCCTCTTCTCTCTCTCTCCTGTTTTTAGGTCAGATGATGGAGACATAGGCATAAAATGGAGCCCCTGCCCCTGAGGAGCTTATAGTCTGCTAGGCTGAAGATCAGCACATTCTCAGACAGGAAGGAAGTTGAGGGAGATTGTGCCATATGGATGTAATTTCCATAAAGAACAGGGTAAAATCATCTATTCAGGAAGGGAAGGAGCTGAGGACTTGATGGGGAATAATGGCTTGGTTTGCAATGTGGAGTCAACAGACAACAATGGAACGATTGTAGTTCAGTGATCCTCCCTGGGTGGTTTCAAAATTCAGCTTTCCAAAGGCGGGAGTCTGGGCTCACCTACTGTAGACAGCTCCTTTGGAATCTGATTCCTTCCTTTTTTCAAGACGGTATCTAAGATGTGTGGGCAGAGGGACCCTGCTCACCTAATGCTCAGCCTTTGCTATGTTAGGTGTGCTCAGAGGTGAACTGCTCTTGCCCATCTCCCCAATTCTGCTCACCAACAGAGGGAAATGCCATATTCCAGCCTCCCACACCATCCGGCAGCCTGACCCTCCTCCTCTAGCCCTCATCACTCAGGCTATGCACTGTCCTCTCTTTTCAGCACCAAGCAGACCCATGTTCTCCCGCCAGTTCTCCCTGTCTTCCTGGACAATGGTTCTGGCCGAGACAGAAGAAGGGTCAGATGGCAAGGCCACTGGGCTGGGCTCCCACAAACTGTGTCCTAGTTTTCCAAGGGAAGCTGTCAAGAGTTGCCTCATTGTGGTCCTGCCTTCCCTCTCCCCACATCCCTTTTCTGAGTCTGAAGAAATGGTTCTGCCAGCCCCAGGAGAAGCCTCCTGGCCAGGAAAAGCCAGGCCTGAGGAACTGCCATCAGACCCCATTGTCTGCATCCTGGGACAGCTGCCAAGGCCTGGGCAGCTTGGCTGGGGATATGGAAAGGCCCTGTTCTGATCCCATCTGCTCAGAGTTGAAGAAAGAAGCCAGATCTCTTCCTCCTCCCTTCTCCCCTCAAACCCCAAGCTCTATGGATGAGTGGCTTTTCAGAAATAAAAAACTAGAGCCCTGTCAAGCAAGTCCTCTTGCTCGACAAAGATGGAATCTATATATAGAAAGGTACAGCTAAACTCCACTGCGCTCAACTTCTGGGGGTTTCCTCCCTTTCATGGCACCTAGCCCAGGGCCCAGGGCATAGTGGAGGGCCATCAAATGTGCTGGACTGACCTGCTGAATCTTGCTGGGTATCATTACCCCTACACAAAGGTCTGTTGGGTGGACATCCCTTAGGGCTCGCTGAAGCATCCCTGGATTCATCACTTTCCACCCCCAAATAGCCTTGGCCCCTCTTCTTTTGGGAACATCTTTCTAAATATCCTACCACTTTCAGAGGACATTCTGTGAAATGCAAGTTGCCGGGGTTCTGCGCCGGGGGTCAACTCCTCCGACCAGTGGGAAAGGGGAATCCCCGGGCGCCTCCAACAAGGTCGAGCCAAAAACGGTAAAGTCGACCGGCGCGAAACCACCACTCGCCGGAGGGATCTGTCTCAAGCAGAAACTCCACTTATTGTAAGAAAGTTACATTCTTATATATGGGCTCAGGGCCAATAGCATTTCGTTGTTAAGCCACGGATGTGGAAGTCGTTTGTCCACACGTAGCAGTATAGAAGTGTTTAGGTTGGGGATCATGCATTGTCCACGAGCCAATAAGGGCGAGGTGATGTGCCTCTCTCAGGGTGGCGTGATCTGCCCTGGGCCGGGCGCCATCTTATGGCATGCCCCCACGGAAAGTAAAGGCCTATCACACATATTTTGCTTTTCCATGTAGCAGGTATAGTATCCAATTTTCACCATTGCAAGGGTACAATTACTCTTATTTTATAGTTATGAACAGTGAAGCCAAGATATACCTGATTCATCCAAGGCCCCCTTGTTGGAAAACTCTAGCTCTGTTTCCTTTGCTCCAGGGAACCCCACATTATCACAGAGGTATTTATTTATAGAAGCTCTCTCATGCCTTCAGCGCCTCCTATGCTGATTGGCTGCCTTCAATGCCTCCACTCCCCTTTCCTTACTCCTTGCTGATTGGTTACTTTGAATTCTTCCCCTCCCCTGCGCCTTATGCTGATTGGTTACTTTGAATGTTTCTCCTCCCCTTTACCCCAGGCTGATTGGCTGCCTTCAGTGCCTCTCCTTTTCTCATCCCATGCTGATTGGCTGAATGCCTGACATGGATCAATACCCTATTGGCTGTAACCTAATCTCAGGGCCATGATTGGTCCGAGGACCCTGTGTAAACTTTTGCACTAACCGAAATAAATGGGTCTGCTTCTCGCTGTGGCAGAGCAGTTTTACCTACCCCTGGTGTCTGGGTGAGTGGCTCCGTGATGGTCCACCCCATAAACCCTCATCCTCCAGGACCCCAGACCTCATCCTGTGGGACCCCATTCCTCGGTCCTCTTGTCCTGCAGGACCCCAACTCGTCCAACGCATCCACATGAGGCACGACATAAACGACAGGTATTCATGCTGCTAGACCCCTTTGGCAGCTATGGCTTCCCTAATCATTCACCTCAGGAGTTCCAGTTCACCGCCTTTGGTTTAAGTAAGAAACATGGAATCATATTTTTGGGGAGCCAAAAGGAATTGAAGTGAGCATCAAGCTGAGTGTCCTGTATTCCAGGACATAGCATGACCCTCAAGTGGTAGATTAGTTTCCCAGGGGTACCATGACAAAATAACACACAGTGGTGCCTTAAAAATATACACTTATCATCTCACAGATCTGGAAGCTATAAGTCTGAAGTCAAGTTGTTAGCAGGGCTGTGCTCTCTCCAAAGTCTCTCCCTTCCCTCTCTCTCCACAGGTGGTTACCAGCAATCCCTGCATTCCTTGGCCTGTTGCTTTAGCACTCCAACTTTCTCCTGTTTTCATGGGCCATGTTCCTTCTGTGTGTGCTTGTGTCCCTGTCTCTGAATCAATCTCTCGCTTCACTTCTAAAGACACCAGTTATTGGACTGAGGGTCTACCCTGATCTAGTATGACCTCATCTTAACTTATTGCATCTGCAAAAGCCCTATTGCCAAATAAGACCACATGCTAAGGTTCCAGATGTATAGTAGTCCCTCTCATCCATGAAGGATATGTTCTAAGAGCCCAATGGATGCACAAAACCATGGATGGTACAAAATTTTATGTTTTTCTTATATATACACACATATATGTATATACATAGATAACTTTTAATTTTTAGGCATGATCAAAGATTGACAAAGATTAATGAAATAATTTCTAACAATATTCTATAAAATTTTATGTAAATGTGGTCTCTGTCTTAAAATATATTGCATTATAGTCACTTTCTTGTGATGACATGACATGGTACAATGCCTATGCAATGAAATGAAGAGAGGTGAATGGCATAGGCATGGTGACTCAGGTCACTCCTACATCAGGCTTACCTGAACACAGGTCTCTGATAAAGTGAAAGTCAGTATGATAGTGTAGCTGGCTATTGAGCACTTCATGGGCAGGTTGTGTACACAGTGTGGATACTCTGGACCAAGGGATGATTCATGTCCCCTGCAGGATGGAGTGAGACTGTACCAGATTTCATCACTGCTACTCAGAAGGGCAAGCAATTTAAAACTTTTGCATTGTTTACTTCTGGAATTTTTTATTCAATATGTTGGGGTTGCAGTTGACTTTGAGTAACCAAACTAGAAGAAATGAACCTGTAAATAAGAGAGACTACAGTACATGAAGTTGGGGGGGGGCACTATTCATCCCAAGACGGATGATGTAACATGACACATAGGAGGGTAAACTTTAATCTCAGATCTGCTACTTGCTTCCTATGTGACCTATATGAAATCTCTTAATTTCTCTGAATGTCAGTTTCCTCATCTGTAAGACAGGTATAATAGCAATGCATACATCATAGACTGGGTTGAGAAGAGTCACTGACCCAATCCATGTGGATCTCTGAGTCCAGTGCTCCACAGCAAGCAAGTAAATAAGAACTTCTTTGCCTACTTGTTGGTACTTAGGGCCAGAAGCTCTGAATTGCAGCTGCCAGAGGGAAATCTAGGCTCTGTCCCTTTCAATCATGGGAAGATGGACAAATTAATTCTATGAGCATTCATTTCCTCATTATAACATGAGGATAGTAATCTTATCTACCTCATGGGTCATGGTGAGCGGCACATGAAGTATTGCAAATAAGGGATATAAGAGATGTCTTAGCGAGTTCCCAGTAAGTGGCAGCTATTATAATATTAATGTTCCCCCTTGGAATCCATATGATATTCTGCAATCATCCATGTGATAGGCACAGGCTCAGCATAAGAGCCTGGGTTTCTGGTAAAGAACAACCAAAGTTCAGTGGGTCATCAGGAAATTGGCTTCTCCCCAGGCCTGAGGTACAGAGGCCAGGCTTGTCTGTCCTTGGCCATGGTCCAAGGGGCTGAAGCCCTCTCCTTTGTTTTTGGCTCATATGCAGTGTATTCCCAGGAGATGGAGGAGCATGCTCCAGCTTCTAGACTGAGCATGCCCCCAAACACACACATGCACAACAGTCTCTAGCTGCCAGATGAAGGTGACCTAGGAGATTGGGAGTGCAAGCATGTCTGGGGAGCTGAGGGCGGAGTAACAGTGTGAAGCTCATTAGTAACTGACTACTCTGGTGGAACAGACATCTCCTGGGGGCCATAACTCTGTCCCCAGAAGAAAGAATGATGAGTGGGAGGTGCTGAGGCTCCAGCAGCCCACAGCTGGGGCTCAGCTCAGCAGAGCCGAATCCGGGCCTTCTCCAAATCCCCCGCATGTCCATGGAAAAGGAAGAGCTGCAGCATGGAAAAAGGAGAGGTGGTGTGCTGGAGGAGGCTGGCACATGGGCCGCAGGGCATCCTTTCAGCAGGCTTCCATCTCGTCCTGTGTCTGCATTTGCACTGCTAAGGATATGTTCCCAGTCTTGAAGAGGCAGCACTGGGGTCAGGGTGGGACCATGAGTGTCTGTACCCTGTTCCGGTGGGTTTCACTGGGTCCCCATGCATCAGTGTGTTCTTGGCTAACTTGATCTATTTAAACCTCAACTTCCACATTTGTAAGACAGAAATGCTCTAAACTTTTTTTAGAGCTATCATAAAGATTAAATAATTTGACTTTAATGAGCCTAATTCCTCCTGGCTCTTCAAGTTCAGCTCAGATGCCCCCTCTGCCAGCTTGCCTTCCCAAATGAGGTTTACTAGGTATCCCTGGTCAATGCCCTGTTGAGCCCTTACATATCCCTCTGCCACGACACTAATCCTTTGTTAATAATTTGGTGTTTACTTGTCTGTCTCCCATACTGGGCTTCCAGGGGACAAAGACTATCTTATTTGTTTTGGCATTCCTAGTGCCCAGAATAATTCCTGGCACAAGATGAGTAAATGAATAAATGAAGGAATGAATCTAGTTGGAAAAAAAATAAATCAGGTAGGTTTTTAGGCAGCTTTTATAATGAAAGTACTCCAAAGGCACAACAGAGGGATACACTGATGGATAATCTGCTCTCCCTCCTAGGGTGAATGTAACAGAGGTGCATACAGAAAGGCAGGGTTGAGTAAAAGACCTAACAAGTGGGGAAATGTGACTATGTGCCACAGGCACTGGATTCTGCATTTCACATTAATCATTAAACCATTACCAGCCCTTGGTCATTATCCTCATTGTGCACAGGAGTAAACGAGGCTCAGAGAGATAAATTAACTTACCCAGGATCACAAAGCCAGCAAGCTGCAGAGCCATTGATTGGGGGCTTCATGGGCCTGGCTATACAGCTTTGATCCTTTTCTTCAGGCCCCTTCTGGTGTAAAACTGAAGCTGTCTAAAACTGGGGAGCTTAAAAGATAAATGAAAGAAGAAGAAAAAAGCAGGAAGGTAATTTATACCCCATGTTAAAATGCCCTTTCTTTCTTACCCATGTATTGGTTAAGAAAATACCAGATAAGAATTTTGGAAACCTATGTATCATGAGACCCTGATGAATTAAAACCCTGTTTGTCAGGAGCAGATATTCTTCCTTGTCCTGATTATAATGGAAGTGACTTTGTGGTTACAGGAGTCTTAGAAGGGCCTGGGGCTATAAGGATGAGGAAAAGAGTAGGAGAGAATTGTCCTTTCGCTTTTCTCAGAAGGGAAATATTGCCTAAATATTATAAATCGACCTAAATTCAGAGGGGGAAAAAAAAAAACAACATTTTGCTGTGTGCTTTGAAAAAATTCTAACACCACTCAAGTGGATGGTAATCCATTATTAGCCTTTGTTAGGTGCCAAGGGCTTTACATGTATTATCTCTTTTAGTTCTCACAAGACTACCCCCATTTTACCAATGAATACAATGAGAGGAAGAGCCAAGAAGAGCCAGTAGCTGTTGTGTGGCAGAACTGAGGTTTACAGCCAAGGTTATCTAGCTACGAAGGGCACCTGCCCCTGTAGATCCAAGGCAATAGGGTGGATTTTGTGCCCATGGAATAAGCCAAGAGTCTAGACACTAAATGAGGCTCGCTGTTCAGTCTAGTGTAAATAGAAGTTTTGTTTTATTTTATTCTGAATCACCCAAATATTAATTCTGAACTCCCTTGAGCCCATCCCTTCCTCTCACACTTCCTGGTCTAAGTACAGCACTAGATATAAGCCCACAGAAATCCAAAGAAATTCACCAGATTCCTTCTTGTCTACAAGAAAATTCATCACCAAACCATCATAATATCAAAAATAAGTAATTAAAATGAGCTCCCTGAACACCCCAAAGTAGACATTTGAGCCATTAAGCTATGATGCAGTTACTGTATGTGTGATACTATGCAGCAATAAAAAAATTATTTGTATGATAATACTTAGGGACACAAGCATAATCATTTGTCTATAATATATGCTAGATTTTTAAAGCAGATGATAAAACCATAGGACCAAGAGCATTGTAGGTATTTTTATTTCCTCTTTTTGATAATTAGCATGTTATCAAAATTCTGTAATGAATATCTGTGGTTTTTGCAAAATGGAAAAATAATTAACTATCACTTGTAACATGCATAATAAACATTCCAGCCACAAATTCCCTTCAATTGTAGTAATAAAAGGAACTGTTTACATGCACACAAAAGGTAGAAAGGAAGCGCCAAGCCTACAGAGAAATCTGACTAAATATGTGGCATCTGTTCAGAAAAAGGAGAGCATCTGCTTTCTGTCTCTCCAAGAGCAGATAGGTTTGAATGACAGCAGGATGGATCTGGGTTGAATACAAGGAAGGACCACCTGAATTCAACAGTCATCCAAGTACACTCCTGTGCATGTTGATAATCAGCCTGGAAGGCATCAAATCAAGAATTGGGTCATAATGATAATGGCAGTTGCAGCCACACAGCACATACTATGCACCATGTTCCTTACAAAGTCTAACTGTAATTGTTACATGATACCCACATAACATATAAGGAAACCAGATAAATGAGATGCTTAGCAGCACATGTCCAGGAAATAGCAGAGCTGATCTTGGAACTCAGGTCTGTTTAGCTCACAAGCCCAGTATGTACCACACTATGCTGATTGTCTTGACTTTCTTGCCTAAAAATATTTTTCTCACCAAGCTTACTGCAGTGCCCAATATTTTTAATAAATGTTTTCAATTTTAGAATACTTCTATATTTACAGAAAAATTGTGAAGAGAGTGCAGAGTCCCTATTACAATGCATAGCCACGTTGCTCTATGATTACATGGGTATGTCATCATTAATGAATTCACATTAATACAGTGTTATTAATTAACATACATATGTATTCAGAATTTCTTAGTTTTTAGGAACATCCTTTTTACATCAGGTCTCTGTAGGTTTCTCTTCACTGAGACATCTTCTCAGACTTCCCTTGATTTTTATTATCTCGACAGTTTTAAGGGGCACTAATCAGGTATTTGGTAGAACACCCCTCAGTTGGGACTTGTCTGATGTATTTCTCACAATTAGACTGGGCTTGTGGGTTTTGAGGGAGAATATCAGAGAGGCAATGTGTCATCTTCATCACCTCTTATCAAGGTAAACACCATTAACATGACATAACTGCTAATGCCCAGACAGATCACACAGACAAGACAGGGTGTTACAGGTCTCTCCATTACAGAAGCACTCTTTTTTTTTTTTTAAATACCAGAACATTTAGAAAGATGTCAGTATACAAAGTCAACATTTAAGGAGTGGAAGAAGTTGGGCTCAGCCTTCATGAGGACAGAATATATACATAAATTATTTATATTTGCTTCTCCATGGGATATGTGTATGTGTTCCCACATTGATTTATCTATTCCCTCATTGACTTAAATCAATATGGATATTTATTTTATACCTTTAGTTTAATCTTATACTACATAAACCTTCTTACATTGCTCATACTGTTGTAGCATTGGCCACCGTTAGCTCTTCCAAATGCCTCCTGGGTTCCTTTGACATATGGTCTTTCCTGCCACAAGTGTTTTTTTTAAACAGTGTCTTATTTTCTGGCACTGTGAGATACTCTAGGCTTACCTTATGTATTTTCTATTCCATTCTTAAAATCAGACATGTATCCAAGGAGCCCTGGTTGTTTTTTTTCTTTCTTTCTTTCTTTCTTTTTTTTTTTTTTTTTTTTTTTTTTTGAAGAATGGTATCAATCATTTGAAGAATGGTATATAGATAGTAGGTGCGCTTGTTACTACTGACTCCTAGAGTGTCATTGCTTACAAAGCCTCTCAGCTGGCAGAGCAAGGAACTATGTGTCTATATTCACCTGTGAACACGCACACACCTATAAATGGTTCTATATGTGACCATCTGTACTGATATTAAGCAAAGCATGAGTTCAAGCTGATGCATCCAACTCTAGTTCATTACAACATGGATCATTCTAGACTCCTTTCTTGTTTACCTGCAACCTCCCCCACCCCCCAAGACCAAGAAACATGGCTCTTATCTGTCATCCATTTACTTAACTGTTCATTTCAACATGTGTCTATGTATATATGTATGCCTGCGTGTGTGTGTATATATATGTATATATGCATATATATACATATATATACATGCATATATTTATGGTTTCAGAATTGTTAACCCGTATCTCCTTGAGAAACAACTTTTCCCACTAATGTACAGTACTTAGGCATGGTTTCTTTTGCATTTATTCTTAAGGATGCCAATCATTTCCAAAATTACTTAGGTCACCACCTTTTTCTCTCCACCTTTTCCAATGAGATCATTTTGTATATTTGTAATACAGTTCGATTCTTTTGTCACTTAATGCATTCTATCCTGAGATTCTCTGAACTCCTAAATTATTTTTTTTAATTTGCATACATCAAGGTTCAATCTTTGAGCTGTAAAATTCTCCCTAAATCTGTATTTTAATGAGGTTCTGTCTTAGTGCTGTAACTTTCACAGGTTCTTTCCAAGTACGTTAGCTTTTTAAAAATTATTTGTAGCTAACACATGATAATTATACATATTTGTGGGATTCCGTATGGCATTTCCACTCACTGACTATTTCCTTCTCTAGCTAAAGCATTCCCAATCGATTTCCTTGAATCTCAGACCCCTGTTGATTATGCTTCCAAGCATTGATCAGGTTTAACAGGAAAGCAAGAGGGTCTAAAAGTGTAGAAATATCTTTCACCAACTGGATAAAGTTCTGGAAAATGTTTATTACTTACCGTTTGCTATGGATGAACTCTGGGGAGGCCTTCATAATAACTTTTCTTCCCTTTCCATCCATCTTTCAGAGACCCAAGGAGCTCTTCTGTGGGTCTTTAACATGAAATTCTCATGGGCTTCCTGGAGGAAAAGGCTATAAAACTATGGGGGAGTCCAAAGACTGAGGTCTCCTGGTATTTCTCATTCCCATGCTAGCTCATACTCAGCCATCAGAAATTTTTGAAAATTTTCATTCCAGTGCTTCTACAAATGGATGGTTCCAGTAATTTTGGCTCCAGGTAAACAGGTAAGCTGTGTCTCTCTGGATGGGGCTATTTCTCCAGGTTTCAGGGTGGTGGTCTGCCCCGTGGCCTTAGTTCTCTAATTGGTCTAAGAAAGATTACTCATTTTTCAGTTCTTCTGCTTTTTTCTTTTAATTAGGATAAAAGTGATTACTTTCAAGCTCTTCACAAGTCAGAGATGAAATCCAGTGTACAAACTTTCACCAGTAGAAGTCCATTGTTCTGAGTTAAATCATTTTAGTACCTTATTATAGCCCTCTTATTCCTACCTGGGGAGGAAAAGATGAGGAAACTTACTCATTTCAATTAATACAAAGAAGAACAATACCTTAGCCCCAACCTTTTGCTTTACAAATAAAAAAATTGACCATCAGTGATTTGAGTGAAAACAGTGATGTCTGTTGGTACTGGTCACTGAGACGAGTTTAAAATGGTCTGACTTTAATGGATATTTGAAAGCAGATTCCCAGAGAATAATTCACTCAAGATGAAATGTCAGGAGTGCCTTCATTGACTTTCCATCCCAACACCTAGCCAAACACATGACACGGAGCAGGTGCTTAAGAAAAAGGAGTTTGTTATTGTTTTTAATGAATTGATGAGAAAAGTAGGTCATTTCATCTCTTGTTACTTTCACCTTTACAGATGGTCAAGATTTCTTCTACTATGAACAACAGAACTACAATTAGATATTTGCTATTGTTCATGTCTGCAATATCCCCACAAGGTCCCTATGTTAAGGCTGAGTCCCCAGGTGGCCCTGTTGTGTTAGTCAGCTTTTCATTGCTATGACCAAAATACCTGACAGGAACAATTTAGAGAAGGAAAAGCTTATTTTGACTATGGTTGCAGAGATTCAGTCCATGGATCACTGACTCCATTGTTCTGGACCTGAGGTAAGGCAGAGTATCATAGTGGAAAACAGGGTAAAGGAAAGCTGAACAACTCCTGATAGCCAGGAAGCAGAGAGAGAGAAGGAGCAGCCAGAGGAGCAAGATCTAATCCCCAAAGGAAGACTCCCAGGGACCTCTAGCCACATCCCACTTGTCTACAGTTACCATCACAAACAGTAATGCCTTCAAATTATTAGTCTGGCAAGTAGATTAATCCACTGAATAGGCTACAGCTCTCATAATATTTTTATCTCTGAACATTCCTACACTAACAAGAGCTTTTGGGGGATACCTCATATCCAAACTATAATATTCTGACCATGAACCCCAAAAGCTTATTATCTCACTACACAAAATGCATTCATTCCATCTCCAAGAGCTTCCATAGTCTTAACAGTTCCATCATTGCCCAAAAGTCCAAGTCCAAAGTCTACTCCGAGACTTAAGGCAAACTCTTGACTGCAATCTCCAAAACTGTAAACTGAAATAAATCTTTTATGCTTATAAGGTGATTATCTCAGGAATTTTGTTACCATGATGGAACACTAACATGATATTTTACCACCTTTAAACTTTTTTAAAAAACACTACAATTAGAGGTGGGGAAAGTATGGTTATCAATAAACTCATGATAGGTGAATTTGTTTTTCTTTCTTCATTCGTAGTGACACAAGAAGAAATATTATGCATGAAAATTTTCATTGTGTATTTATATATGTTTGCAACTGCTGCCTAACTAACTACCCCAAACACAACAACCTAAGGACACACACATGATTATTGCTGTTGAGTTTGTATATCTGCAGAATGGTTCTTTTTGTCTTGCTTTGCCTTTCTTATGTACCTGTCGTCTCCCATGTAAATTGCTCTCAGATGGACTCAGCTGAGCTGTCCTCTATAGGCAGTCTTAGGGCGATGGCAAGATTGCCAAAGAAAGTGAACAGAAAGTACCCCTGAGGCCTAGACGCAGAGCTAGTACATTACTACTCCACTATATACTCTTAGCCAAAAGTCCAAGGCCACATTTCACGGATAGGGGACTCCTTCTCTTGAGAAGATGGGACAGCAAAGTTGTTTTGCAAAGTGTGTGATCCAGGGAAATATGGCTATTCTTGCATTTGCTCTTCAGGTGCCTAATATTGGAACTATTTTATCCTAATTGTCTGAAATTCTCTGTGAGATTATACTATAAATGTGCTGAATTGATAAATCATTAAAATATGAAACTTGGACCATTTCTCTGATCAACTTATCTTCAAGAGACATATTCAATAACAAACTTCCAGGAAGTAAGTAAGTTATCAAGGAATTTAAATCTCTGTTGCATTGGGAAGGGGAGGGGAGTCTCTGCTGAGTAGCTAGTATGTACCCAGATAGGCAACATGATCCCTAGGAGATGTCTTGGCTGAGTGGTCAGAATTTTCAGGCAAGATAGACATCACTCTGGAGCAGCAAGTTTCAAATATTGGATCCAGATTATTCCTCTGACTTTACAATTCATTAATTATGCATGTTTTAATAAAACAGGCAATTTGTATATATGTTTCAGATTCAAATTCTTTGCTTTCTCTTTCTGACCACTTTTGCTAATTGAGCTCATGGTCAACAGGACTTTCACAGATACCAACCACATCATTAGGTCTTGAAAACAATCTTGTGAGCTGAGCAAAAGCGGTCATCCTTATTTTGCAGCCCAGACCATGCAAATACCATGACAGCTAAACTGACAGCATGGTCATGCAGCAACCAGAGCTCTCTCTGGTGTTTCCTAACTCCTAGACTCACACTTATACAGGGTTGTCTTCCTCTCAAATACCTTCCCCTAAATTTCAGAAAATAGCTGTCATTTCCTGTATAAGCCACTGTCTCAGCTACCATGTGTTACAGAGGCCAGCCATGTGGGCTTTAAAATGCATTTTTATAGACTGACTCATTTACCGCATTATACCAAGTGGGCCTCAGGGAATTTCAAGGGAAAAATAAAGAGACACATAAACATACAACAAATCCAAATCCAGTTACATTTGCTATAAATAAAAGAATTC
>PVHX01022561.1:0-27459 GCA_004024805.1 Geosciurus inauris | reverse complement strand
ATGGAGTAGGTGTGAAGGTCAAAAGGAAGCCACTTTCCCTGTCCTGGCTTGTTCTCTGAAGCAAGGTCAATGGTAAAGTCACAGCCGGCAACCTGAAGACCAGAATGACTGAAAGGTCGGATGTCAGCCTATTGCTGGATCTCAGGGACAAGTTCAGGGTTTACAAACAGGAGTCCTCCAGCACCTTGCAATTCATTGTTTTTCTGCAGAAGTGAACATAAAAGAAAAAAAAGAAGGAAGGAAGGAAGGAAGGAAGGAAGGAAGGAAGGAAGGAAGGAAGAAAGGAAGGAAGGAAGGAAGGAAGGAAGGAAGGAAGGAAGGAAGGAAAGAAGGAAGGAAGGAAGGAAGGAAGGAAGGAAGGAAGGAAGGAAGGAAGGAAAGAAGGAAGGAAGGAAGGGCAAAGCAAAGCGGAATGGTGCAGAAAGCACATTTCACACATGTAGAAATTAGATGATTTTTTCCCCTGGTTTTCCTTGTGAGAGATGTTTCATTTTTCCTTTAAAATAATTTTTTTTCTTGAGCATAATGCAGAAATAAAAGAAGCAAGATCCAGAGTCAAATTCAGGACTAAGCTGTGTTTAGTTTAAGAAATCACCTTTGGCACCAAGCAAATATACAGTGAACATTAGGTTGCTGATCCGACCTCTTTTCTTCTTTTCCTCCCCTTTATTTCTTCTCTCTTTACCCTCTCTCCATTTCCTTTCTTTGCCTCCTCATCTCTTTCTCTCCCTCCTTCCCTTCCCTTCTCTGTGTCCCTAGCCCACTTCCTTCCTTCTCTCCTTTCTTCCCTCCCCGCGCTTCTGAGCTAGCTTTCTTTCATCTCTCTTCTTACATCTATAATAAATAAAATTTATATTCACTATTTTTAAAACATGTTGATGACCCATGCCATAATTGTATTTAAAAACTGGATTTCATTATCAACCTGACTATGCAAACTCCTCCTCACTCCATACCATTTGACATTTTTTCAATTGACATTAAGTGTTCAAATCAATCAGATTATCTCTTTCTGTGGAAATGGTCTTGGAGGAAATGATACTTCTTCTGATTGAGGTATCAGAAACACAAAGGTGAACTCTAAGTGGATTTAAATGCCATGCTCCCCCATACTATAATAATGCTCATTCAAAGCACCAACCCCTTTCTGCTAGGATTTTCCAAAAGCCTTCATTTTATTCACATCTTATCATTTTCTAGATGTTAGCAACACAAATTGGGTTGAAACTCTCAGTGACTAATCAGGAAAGTGTATAAACTAGAAAACAAAGACATTTTAATCAAACTGCCTGGAAAATCTATTAGGGGAGAGGATCATCTATTGGAGCAGATTTATGCTATCTGAGTGCAGTCTGAGTTCTTTCAATGAAGATAAATGAGTGACTCCATCATTCCAATGTGTAGTCTCTTTAACCAACATGCTGTCTGCCATATGATTTGTGATAGTTTTACACAGGAAAAACTAACCGAGATATATCATGGCTGTCAAATCCTGGTATTCCTGTGGGCTTTCTGAACAGACAATTGTTCGTCTTTCATTATCTTTGTGTTACAGATTACGGACGATAAACCAGGTTACAGTTCCCAAAGGAGAGCTCCTTGGACCTAGGAAAGTCTTCAAACACACCCTCGACACATTAAACTCTTCTTGCCCTCTGAAGATGCCTTTGAATCAAATAAAAAATTGCTTTACTTCCAAAATCAAGAATCAATTTTCTGGAGTCCCCTGGATGAAGAGGATATTTTTATCTGTGGTCTCATCTGATTCTTGAGGAATTTAATTCTCCATTTTTCAAAGCTTGGTTGGGAATACTGCAGGATTCACTTGGGACTCATTTCATAACCCAGATTACTTTCCAGTGCCCTTCTTCTTCCCCCTCTCAGACTCCATGGGTTTAGCTATCTATTCTTTTTCTTGAGTCCACATACCAATCTGCCCTTCACAATTTCTTCACTCTGAAATCTGGCTTCAAAGTAAGCTGAAATATTTCCAGCTGTCCTCTCCCCCATGCTACCCCAGAAGGCAAGTATTCACTGAATCATTCACTCACTTTGTACACAATCCATGTGTGCACTAATTAATTAAATAAATTAGTTTTTATTTTTACACCAACTTAAGACAATTTTTTCTGGGACCTGGAGGTGTTATATAAATAAAAGAGACTTGCTCTCAAGTAACTCATGAGTTTCTGTAGTCTGTCTTTGCCTGTATTATACATTAATTATCATGAGGCAAGAAAGTGAAAACTGGTATCATATGCAAAATATACCAAACCTGAGGAAGCTATATAAGCTCAAGAAATCACGTCAAAGACTCATTCCTGAATTTTTTCTTGTCTGCTTCCCATTTCCATTAAATGTGCATGCTGACTGAATTCAGTTGATATGACTTCACCTCTGACACCAACCCCATTCAGAATTTATGAAAACCTCCTTCTCTTAGGAATCTGCACCTTGCCAACTGTAGAGAGTGGAGAAATGTTACTTCAGCTGGAGGATGTTTTCAAGGAGCTAGTGGGTACCCACTACCATCCACTATGATGCCTTCAATTAGGGAACATTTTACCAACGACCAAGTTACAGGTGACCAGCTTGTTGTAGGTGCAACACTTACAAATATATCAAAACTAAATTATAATTTGTGTCAATTAAGTGGAGGAACTGTTGCCGTCTCTGGAGATTTCTTTGGCAGTTAGCTGAAGTAAATTATTTTGCAGTCATCCAAATAGTTTTCAAATGTTCAACTGGTGAATGCTAAGGGATCATAGAGTGGTTACCTTGTTAAGGGTGTACTTAAATTGAGAGAAGATATTTTATTATAAGCTCCCAAAAGTCAGCATCTAAAATTCAGTTTTTCAGTTCAGATCTTTTTTTTTTTTGGTACTAGAGATTGAACTCAGGGGCACTTGACCACTGAGCCACATCCCCAGCCCTATTTTGTGTTTTATAGAGACAAGGTCTCACTGAGTTGCTTAGTGCCTCGCCATTGCTGAGGCTGGCTTTGAACTTGCAATTCTCCTGTGTCAGCCTCCCAAAGTGCTGGGATTACAGGCTTGCGCCACCGCACCCAGCTAGTTCAGACCAATTTGTTTCAAATCCTTGTAAAAGAATTTTGTTCACTATTTGTGAACATTCCTAAAGTGTTCTTTCAGAAATTTTGATGTGAGCTCATTAAGTTGAGATTTGAAAACCATGATATTGCTAAAAATAATTTTAATAATTTTGTTACCATTTTCTATCTATGATTTCTAAGTAGCTTCATATGGGGTAATGCACATTACAGCCATTTAAATTGGGGTGTCCTTTTCTTACTATACTACAGACTGATTTTATCATATTGAACCTTTCTGTAAACTGGTACCAAGTTTACATATCCCAATTATTCCTTATTAGATAACAAAATTTCTGGATTTTATTACTATTTGGATTTTTTGCTCACTTCTAATTTTTTATGCATTTTATTTTCCTTTAAAGATAAAGCATCCTTAATTAACTTTCACTAATTTCCAAAAAGTCAAATTGATTTTAATTTTTTAGCATATCTAATATTTTGGAATTCAAGTAGTCTTTTTAACAGGACAGCTTCAGCTTCTGTTAATTCTGTCGGGTTACTTAAATGTCATTTGTAAATCTAATTAATATTTCGGTGATTTTTACTGTTGATTCACCAATGAATCAATTCTATATCAAGCTTAATTCTGAATTCTTAGCTGTTAGTAACTGAAATGTAAACTGTTCATATTGTCTTCAGAATTCTTTCCAAATGTCATATTTATAGCAAAAATATTTCAGGTCAAAGATCTTGTTCTCATCTTGATATTTGGTTACTGGTTAAATATACTTTTCTCAATTTAAATATTTTGTTAAAAATAGTACAGAAAGGAAACTTATCTGTGATTTTGACTTTCAAGAGATCATCTTTGCCTAAATGTCTATTGAAAATAATCTACAGAGCAACCAAGAAACTTGACCATAAACAAATTCAATCAAAATCAAATGAAATATTCTACATGATAATAAATTCTTATGAAATTCATAAATATTTAATATTATTAAACATTAATAAGAACTTTTGAGAAAATGAATGAATTGGCTATTTAACAATGTTGTCAGACACTTTGCTTTCGACAGGTTGAATCATAGCCTATACAAACAGGAGGTCCTGCTGTTCCATAAACTTGTGGCATCAGATAACATTCTTTCATTCTTCTTTTATCTCTTTTGTGCCATATCTCCTCCTAACATCTTTGTTCACTAGTAATAAAAGTGAAGATAGGTTTCTCTCTTTACTAATACCCCACATATGTAGAGCTTATTTAACATGATCTTCTATATGACACAGTCATAATTAATAAGAGAAAGAAGCAAGACCTTAATTATCATAAACTCCATGGTCAAGTAGAATTTCAATAGATCTCTTGGTCCACCTTCTTACCCACAAGTAAAACACACACACACACATACACACACACACACACACACCAATCCTACAGGTGATTCACATAGGTGGTTACATAACAATTTTAAGTATGCAAAATCAATGCAAAGTCCATTTGTTTAAATATGCTCATTAAAGATAGTATATGAAGGTGAATCTGATTGTATTCCATAACCATAGCCAAGTAACTAACACAATTCATGGAAAAGCAAAAGTTGAATGTACATTAATGTAGTGAAATTTAAAATGATCTTTTGGTCTTTGCTATAGACTTCAAAGATTCTATAATTTTATTACAATAGTCTTATGAAAAATGAAATGATGTCAATTCACTAAGTGAAGGGAAGATTGCTAATTCTTTAAGACACAATTTGAGTTCAACTTCCTCTGTTTAGGAGTTTGGGAGACATCAGAGAGGTCTAGGAAACAATGGGATTTGACACAGTTGTAAAACGCAGCCCATGCTGAGGGATGCAGAACCTTGGGACAGTACTCTAGCTGAGTGTGTGTGAGTGTGTGTGTGTGTGTGTGTGTGTGTGTGTGTGTGTTGATCCATGCTATCCAAAGTGATTAAAATATAAGGGTCCTTTTTGGACAATCCTGCCCCTAACACTACAGACAATTTGAATTGTAAAAGGGCAACACACAAATACAGAAAAGAAGAACTGGAGTCTATTACTTGAGTAGCTATAGCTGCCAACCAGCCAAGTTCCCTGCTATGGTTCTTTTTCCCTGCAAGTTCTTTTTTTTTTTTGGTGGGAGGGGTACTGGAGATTGTACTCAGGGGCACTTGACCACTAGGCCATATCCCCAGCCCTACTTTGTATTTTATTTAGAGACAGGGTCTCACTGAGTTGCTTAGTGCCTCACTTTTGTTTAGGCTAGCTTTGAACTTGCGATCCTCTTGCCTCAGCCTCCCAAGCCACTGGGATTACAGGCATGTGCCAAGGTGCCTGGCATGTTTTCTTTTTCCCTCAAACTATTTTTTCTTGGATTATTCAATGTCCTTAAGGAAGAATAAAAAGTGTGTGTGTGTATTGCTCTATCTTGCAAGCCAGCAAGTTTGTTCCCAATACTACCAACAACTAGTTTTAATTTATATGGTATCCTTATGAATCCTCAGCACTAGGTGATAAATTGAGAATAAGAGAAGAGCCTGTCTTATATTGTGAATTCTTAGCACAGTACCTAAAATTTTGTGAGTGAGCAATTATTGCTTTTTTTAAAAAAATTCATAAATCCCCACTAGGTTCTTTTCTACTGATATGGACTGAATATTTGTGTCAAATGGAATTGATATAATGAAATCCTAATTCCACATGTAACTGTTAGAGATGAACTTCTAAGGTTGAATGAGGACAGAAGGCTAAGTCCTAATCTTCTGGGATTGGTGTCCTTATATGAAAAAACTCTAGACAGTGATGGAGAAGGTGGCCTTCTGCACACCAGGAAGAGAACTCTTAAAAGTCACCCACACTACTTGATCTTTATATGAAACTTCTTGGCATCTAAACTGTGAGGACACACATTTCTGGTCTTCAAGTCACACTGGCTTGGAATTTTGTTGCAAGGGTCTGCACAGATAAGGGCTGTATATTTTTGCCCTTCCTTAACTTCTGCAATTTAATATAATATAAATGCAACTCAAAGTGTAGCAACAAATATTCCCATAGCTATTTTTTCCCAATAAGTGGTTTCCAGTCTTACTTCATTACTATAGTTCAGATTCTATTCTATCATGTGACTAATTATACTTAGAGGATTAATGTGATGGTAGTTCTGAACTATTTCTCAAATGAAAGTAGTGCTTTCTCCTTATTAAAGAGTTCTGCATCAATGATGTCTCTAAATGCCAGATAAAAATATATTTATGTAATTACTACTGTAGAAAAATTGTCAAGCTTTCTCCTATTAATATAAAATTAGATACTAAAAGTCCCTTATTTAAGACCAACAAGGCACAGATAACTGCCATCCAGTGATAAAGGCCCATTGCTTTCAGAAATTTAATTAAAAGTAAGTGGACATCGCTGGTTCCAAGTCCTACCTCTCTATTTTTTTTTAATATGAGTTAATTAAATCTCCAGGTCATCTTGGGAATTATATAATTATAAAAATGACATTAGACTAGGCATCCACAAGCTTCTGCCTGAGCTCAGCTCACACCTTCAAAAGCCCCAAGCTTTCAATAAATTACCACTAAATTAGTAAACTATCTTAAAACAATTGGTTGGAGACAAGAAGAATATGCCATGATACTCTTTGTGACATTAGATTTGAAGCTATAGTTTTGAAAGTAGAGATGAGCAAATTATATCATGTTTCAAAAGCAGACATGAAAGGGCAGTGGTCCTGGAATTCAAAAATACATTAATTTTCTACATTCTGAAACTAAGTACCAAAGCATTTTTTTCCTTTCTGGGCCTAAATTTATCTTCCACAGATAAATAACAGATAAGTATGGATTAGGCTAGTTATTCCTAATATTTTCTCCATTTAAATATTACATAAATAAACATATCTATGTGTTCAAAATCAATGTTTTAAAGCTACTATATACAGATGAAAGGACATGTATCATGAACTTTTGTGCCCTTGTAGAGAACATGCATGCATTTTCTTTATATTATTTCCTGTATACAATAATCCTTTAGATTATTTCTTGTACTAAATTTGGCCTCTGTATATTAAGAACCACTTAGCTAGATATTCTGCAATGAAATATGCAAGTTGGTTTTTGTAACTGTAAATAAGAAAAATGCGTGTACCTCTAGTTTATTTGAATGCATGTAAGTAAAGCTTGGAAAATAAACTCAATAAAACAAAATATGTGGAATCATATGGCTATGTTGATTTTTCAAATCTTAAAATTTTCTGGAGAAATCATTATGCAGATGCTTGCATACTATGCCATCCATTTGATTTTATTAATTCGTTCACTCTTTTAACCATGCATGAATCCATTCATGCATGAGCACTGTGCAGAGAGCACTGTGCTGCTATTATGGATACAGTTGGAGCAAAGAAGGAGACACTGGATAAAAATAACTAGAGTAATGCAGAAGATATAGTAAGCAAGTCAAGGGGACGTTCTCATAGTCCTATTGTACAGTCAGAAGCAATATGGAAGAGGAAATAGGGGCTGAGTTATCTGGGAAAGCCAAGGGACATTTTTGGAGGAGAGGTTGCAGCTAAGGGGATTTTGAGACACAGGTAGACTTCAGTTTAGAAGAGAAGGGCTGGCTATTACTTCAGCACACTCTGACAATGTGCATTTGTGATTACATTTTTTTCAGTTTTGATAAGTCTAAAAAGTATATCTAATGAATGTTTTAAGTAAATGGACTTACTGGTTGCCTTAAATATCTTAATTGAATCCTTAGTTGTGGGGAAGACACAGCTTAATCAAGAGAAGATAAAATTTAAGTTGGTTTATGATGGAGAAAACAATGTAGGTATGCATTTTCTTCTAAATCTTCCTTCTTTCATATAATTCTGTTGGGCTAATGCAGGTCCAGCAGTCTTTTCTTCCCCTGTATTCCACAGTCCTCACTCATTTACCTTCTATAATGAGCCAGCTGACACTTGCATGAAAATAGTATGCTCATAACAAGTTAGGAAAAGATTAGAACAATTCACAAAGAAAAAGTCACATAGGTGTTAAAAATGATAATATAAGTAAGGATAGCGGCCTTGTATTGCTTACACATTTAATTCCTCTGTGCTATTTCATTAATTTTTTAAGGCATTGATTATCATCATTCTATGTGTGAGATGTCCAATCTATGGTCATCTGGTTTTAAAGATCCAAGTTGAGGGATGATACCATGGATTTTATCTTCCCATTTCAAGAAGAAATTGTCATTTCCTGTGGTTGGAAGAAGACTTCATGAATGAAATAGAAGTTCAAAGATTGAAGGACAGTTGTCCATGATTTTGGTGGGTAAATTTTAGAAGAATTTTCACAGAGGGAAGCAAACAGGGCAGTGTAAATACACATCAGAGATGCGTGTGTTATGTATCTGTGTCTGTATCTACAGCCATGTCTACTTCTGTATCTATAGGTCTGTGACTATTATGACTTGAGCAGCTATATCGATGAGTCATGAATAATCCAAAAACTGTGGGTTGCAAAGATTCTTAAAAACCAGACTAAGAACTGCACACTGTTGTACTCAAAGAAAAGAAAATGCTTTCCTTAATAATTCTTCCTTAAGCTAGCCCCAGGCCTGGGCAAGAAGTGGGACTTCCCACAAGAGCTCCTGGTTCCAACTCTGAGCTCATTTACTCCTGCCATACAGAGGCTCTTTGGCTCTTTTTACTGTATTCCCGAGAGCGGATGCTCTGAATGTCTGAGTAGATGTGGTGCAGGGCTGTGTAGAGGACCTTCCATGGCTGTGGTTACTATGGTGACTCTCTCCTGGATATCCTCTTGTTCCTCACATCTGCTGGAGTTTTATTCATGACCATTGGAGAGAAGCATCTCTGCATGAGAGCAGCAGGAAAAGAGGGGCTCTTGTCTCACCCAGAGGAAGCAATATTAGAACAATTCACAAGAAAACATTTTGCAGCATCTTTTTTTCACTCTCTTCACACATTTGGCTCTATTGGAAAGAATAAGAGCTGCCAACAATTTGGGAGAAAAGTTGGAAATGCAAAGAAAAGGAAAATTAAAAAATTGAAAGGGAGTTGTGACTTCTGTGTGAGAAATTCCTGGTCTGAGTTTATATGCCTCTCTCTGTGTGGTGTCTAAAGTAAGATCTTTCTAGTTTTCTAAACTTGTCTAAAGCCAATGTTTATTATTATGCAGTTTCTGAAATATATACTCTATCCAACACTGGGTTAAAACATATGAGGGGACTCTGGTCTTGATAATGAAAAGATGAGCCTTGTAATATCTATAATCAAGGAATTGCTGCAGAAAGATAGAATGATCATATCCCATCTTTTATGGTTTGGATATGAAGTGTTGAAGGCTTGGTCCCCAATTTAGCAGTGTTCGGAAGTGAGCTTGTAGAGTAGTGATTGATCGTGAGGGTTCTGACCTCAGGAGTGCATTGTGCACTGATAGCTGAATGAACTACTGGGAGGTGGTACAAAATGCAGGCAGGTGGAGAGAGTTGGAGGAAGTAGATCACTTGGGGGGTGTCCTTGGGGACTATGTTTTGTCTGTGGTCTCTCTCTCTCTTCCTCCTTCCTGGTTGCTATGAACTGACCAGCGTTTTCCCAGCATTCCCTTCTGCCATGATGCTCACCTCAAGCCCAGAGCAATAGAGCCAGCTTCCCACAGACGGAAACCTCTGAAGCCATGAGCTAAAATAAGTCTTTCCTCCTTTAAGTTTTTCTTGTCAGGTATTTTGGTCACAGCAATGAAAAGTTAACTTACCTTCCAAGTCAAATGCATTCATTTTTGGATATCAGGATGATAACAATGTGTTCTCAGACAAGAATGTAAAGAAAAGCAAGGTTTTCCATGGAAAATAAGCCCCAGTGTAGAAAATGATCCACCCAGCATAAAATATATTATTAGCAGACTTGGCAAACGTTTAGATATGAGAGCTTATGGAACCTAAAAAAGGAGAATTCATGTCTTAAGCCATAGATTTCTAGTATATAGCTACTTTTCTGTTCCTATGGAGAAATGTAACAGAAACCAGAATAGAGGAAGAAACACAAACCTATGGACTGACTGAAGGTTTTGGTATTGAGGAAGACGGTAGATGCCTGATGCCAAGAAAGACAAATAGCTCCGGTGTTTTCCAGCCCACCTCCTGAATTCCCAAGAATTTTAATAGTCCTAAGTTGCTAGCTAAGATGTGTGTCCAATGTACAATGAGAATTACAGCTAGTAGCTGGGTAATCAAGGGTGAGAAATGTACCACGTTTGAAACTGGAAAAGGGTAATATCATCCCAAGTAAATAGAGTTTCTGGTCCTGGTCTGTGTTTCTAGAGCACAATTTTGGAGGATATTGATCTTCCCTATTGAAATGCAAGCACCCATCAGAAAGCATACCACAATGACAGAGTCAGGAATAGATACATTCCTTCTGAAATGGGGTATCAAAATGTTGCACACATTAATTTGACTGGGTGAATTATAAGAACCAATTACAGGGGACAATGACATTAATGAGAAATGTTGAAGTATTTGGAAGAAGATATCCTCTCATATTGCATGGTGCCACCAATCATCAAAACCATAGGCTAGGGTGAAGTTGATACTATTTTCTTTTACTATTTCCTTAAAATGATAGAATTTCTTCTGCACAGAGTTGATCTCAAGTTTTGAGGTTATTTTTCCCCATTGTTCAAATACATGCTGTTTTTTTCCATCAGATACTTAAAAATATCTTTTCTTCTCACAGGAAATCATACAAGCTGGATTGCTATTTTGAAAGACTCTTCTCAAGATGGAAATGCAGGAAACCTGGCTCTTGTGGAAGCTCCAGAATGGTTCCATCAACATCCTGGGATTTCATGCCACCTACGAGCAAAGCTCCAGGGTGTCCCTTGTAGTGACTTACCCGAGATTCCCAGTGCAGTGTCCATGCTCAGGCTTAGTTTTCCAAGCACACTAACATTCATAGCTAGTATAACCCAGAGTTCCTTAGCTAGTAAATGGCAGAGATGGGATTTGTACATAGGCAGTATGGCTCCTTTACTAAAATGTCAAGTTCAACTCATAAAATATGAGAAGATGAGCAATTGTTTTATTCAAAAAGTCACAACTCACAAGGAAGTTACAAAAGTTATAAATATTTCTGTATCAATTCATGCTGTAACCACATTTATAAAATGCAGATAATATGAGATATACAAAAAGACATAAAAAGGGGCACCATTTTCCTTTCAAAACAGAGTACAGAAACATAAGTAATATTCAAATGTGTGGATGGATATAAAACTTTAATCTCTGGTAATATGGTAGATAATTATTTTTACTGTTCCAGAGGAATCTTCTTCATACTCATTTATATATGAGGTCACAGAGAAAGCATCAGTGAGTTTCAAAGGTAAGTAATAATACAACTTTTAACCACATTGCAAAAAATTCTGGAAAGTAATTTAAAAAATTAAATAAGTAAATGTAGAATAACTTTCCTAATTATCAATTAAGAATGGTACTTATAAAACTTAGAGACAATAAGATACCACTTTCAGGATCTAAGAATATTAGTAAAGCAGTCATCATAGGAAAATTCATAGATTTAAACAAATACATCAGTAAAACTGAAAGGATAAAAGTTAATATATTAAATTACTCACTCAGAAATCTAGTAAAAAAGGTAGTAATACAAACAATAATAAAAGACAATAAGAGGAATAAAGCATATGATCCATCCCAGATCTGATAGTCAATGCAAAAAATGGAAGAAAAAGAAAAATCACAATGTTGCTTGTGATGTCCTAGTGTAAAGGAACTGTTCACAAACACACAGAGCACTGAGAACAGGCTCTGCCTTCTTAACTGCTTTTCAGTTCTTGCCATCTGAAGATGTGGTATGTGTCAAACGCTAAGCTGGTCCTGTGAGTTTGTCCTGTTCTATTGGTGACTGTGATCTAGCAAGCAACAGCATTAGACGGGGCCACAACTGTTCATTCTGCCACTGCCGCCAGTGACAATATTGTCTAAGGTCATTTGCTGCTTCGGCCCCTGCACAGGCTCACTGTGTTACCCATGCAGCAGGCAGGTTTTGAAAATAATATGAGCCATGCCCTGTGCCTGCTGCTGCCATCAGCAGCCAGCAAGGAGGTGCAGCCCTTGCCCATGTGTTCTGCAAAGGATTTCAGGTTCAAGGAGAGCCAGGCATGCCTGTGCACAGGTGCTCTGGGAGATAAGGCCAGTGAGTCCAGAAGTCCTCCAAAACCAGATTTCTGTATGAGGATTAAATCAGGATATACATGTGAAAACACTTTGGAAAAACAAGTAAACATTCTCTCTACATGCAAAAGAGGTACAATTGCCAAGGACAGAGTTTTTCTGGCTGGATAGAGTAAGAAGATAATAAAATGCAGATATTAGAACATTAATACTACTGCCACATCTAAATTAGTTAAATAATTACCATAAGAATAATATGTTTCAGTGGGTTTATTTTATTATTGAAATAATATGATTACTTAATGCAATTACTATTACCAGGTCATATAACTCATTGTGATTCCTAATTCAATTGAGTATTACATCTCATTGGTACAGGGATATATGTGTAGGCCTTTTAAAATCTTTTTTTAAATTCTCTGTCCTACCTTCTCAACAGGTTTTATTACCTATTTTTTAGGCAACCCAGTGCTATTGGTTACCTGCCCATACATGCAGACTGCATTGCATGAGGGCAGTTTTGGCACAAGCTCAGTGTGAGGAAGGAGGACCTGGAAGGGAAGAGGAAGACAGAGCAGGACACTTCAGGATGCTCAGCAGAAACCATGGAGGCATTAGGCATGAGCTAGAGAAACAACCACAAAGAAGAAAGTGTTACAGCACAGGGGCAGGAGATCCCAGGGGCGTCCCAGGTCCAGGTTCTTGGCATCCCAAGCCAAAAAATGAGCAAGAGGCTAGAGGTTGGCAAGCAAGGCCAGGCTTGCTGAAGGGGAAAGGAAACACTCTGGGGAAGCAAAGAGAGGCCTGGCTGATGCGAAATAACTCAAAGCCCCACCTCCACAGCTGTCTTTTGTTAGGCTGTGGTTCTACACTTGCTTCCCTGGATTCAGCTGGGGTTGATTGGCACCTTGATTGACAGATGAATTTGACATACATTCTCTACTGCCCATGCGTAAAGTCCCCCACCCTACCCCACAGAAATTATACAGAGGGGGAGTAAACCGTAGTGCTAATGATACACTGGACCAGCAACAGGTTAACTTTAGTTTGGTCTCCTCGGTTATCGTGCCTGCCCAAGATCGGGACATCCCCTTCAGGGTCTTGAATTCCGCTTGTGGTCATCTAGCTTCCTCCCTTTAGCTGCAAGATGGTCCGGTTTCTTGTCACAGGAAGGACTTCAGGAGTGCATATGGGTGGGGCTGAAGGGTTCTGGGTGGAGCTGAGAGCCGCAGGTGGTCCTGGACTGTCCCTTTCCCATGCTCTCTCTCCTGACTCAAGAAAGGAAAATCTAGGATGGCTGTCAGCATTGGGAATTGGATAACTGACCCAAATTGTGTTTTCCTTTTAGCTTCTACACCTCTCTTTATAGACAGATATTGTCCTTTCTCTTCATCTCTTTTAGAACATATAACATCATACTCACCCACACAGATGTGTAGTTTATTTTGATTTTTAGACTGTGCCTACTTCAGGGCAGACTGTCCATTTGCTTTCTTCTTAGTTTTATGCTCCACAATTCAGACTCAGAAGTGCTCCCGGCCAGAGACCTGGAAGTAACTTTTCTTAAGCTCTTGCTTCTGTGCTCGGGGTCTTCCATCCACTATTCCATTTAGCTGATGTGACAGTTCTAGAAGACCATAGGTCCCTGTTTTTTACATGGCTTAGCTGGAAAGGGCAGTGGAACTCCTCCTGGGGCAACAGGTGAATAGTGGAAAAGCAAGGGCTTGGACTTGCCCTGAGTTCAAGCATCTACTTCTTCCATTTAGCCAGGTGCCTCTCATTTTCTGGAATAACACATGCTCTTCTCTTACTGATTTCCCATCCTTTTACTTACAGCTGTAAATCTCTGTGGTTGCACACCCTACAGGGAGGAAACAATTCCTATTGCACCTTGGGAAACTCATCTATGGTGATACTAATAGCATAGCTGAAGTCACAGTCTACAGTTGTGCACAAATCCTATTGAGTCTGTGCTGTGGTCAATAAGCTTATGATTTTAAGCTGGAATTCCTTCCTGAAAGATGAAAGAACTCATGCACAAATGATTACAGGAGTATTATGGTGCTGAAGTAAATGAACCCACATTGGGTCCATATTGAATATATGGACCATATAGTCACTAAGCTGCCCAGGGACAAGAAAATCACCTCAAAGGGTTGCAAAGCTGCAATCCATCCAAAGGCATATGCCAGTAAATATATGGATACTCTCAGGAGAACATAGATAGTTCTTATTAAAACTCTATCTGGTGTTTGGGAACTGATTCTAGGTCATTTTTATTCCTTCCATCCGAAAGCTACAACAGTTCATAGTAAAATTATTTTAAAGCCTGGATCAGAGTCTCACAGAGCAAGTTTTAGGCTGTGAGGAAGGGCCTTCATGTGGAGAGATGCCCATGATCACCAATTCTCATAGACCCTCCCATCAAGTCATTGCCTATTTATAGTGGCGTTCCCTGCCATCTGTGTGTTTCTTCTTGAGAACACTGATTTCTGAAGTCAAAACCACAAGAACTGCTTTTTGCTTTTGAAACATTTGCACCTTCAACTCTAGACTCAGAAACTTCTCTTCAAATGCAAGTTAATTGGAGTCAGAATTCAGAGGAATCAGATATTGTCTTCTAAATGCCAAATAGCAAAATAGAAGAGAAATTCTCACGTGGACTTCCCTGTGAGGAGGCTTAACATTATTAGACTGAAAATTCCTTGTAAGTTACCTTGAACACCAAAGCAAATATCCCCAGCAGGACATTGTGCACTTATTCTATTACATTTTTTTTAGTTTCTTTTTGACAAATACCTGTCCATTTTCTGTGCCATAGGGCTTAAGTATTCAACAATGTGTCTTATATAACATAAAAAGGTATTTTACCAACAGTTGGATTTTCTTAAATTCATGTTTCAGTTCTAGTTTTTTGTTTTGTTTTGTTTCTTAAGCTGTGGTACAGATGTATATGTCTTTACAACACTAAAAATTGAGGTCACCCAGAGAGAATGTGGCATAGGGTTAATAATTGCATTTGGATACCAGACAATAACAATGTGAATTTTAAACTCTTAATGTTGTATCTATAATAGCTTTGGGAAATTACTTAAATATATTGTGTCTACCTTTTCTGATTGGTAAAAAAGTAATACTGAGACTAATCTTAACCAATAGCTCTAAATATTGCAAATGTGACCTCAGAATCTGACACAAGGAAGAGATTTGAATATTTCTGAATTTTGAGAGGCATCACAGGACATGAGGCATCGACCTCCATGGACACATTGTTTATTAGGCTTCTTGAAATAAAGTGTCCCTCACACTGGCTTTGCTTACTCTTTCCTTAATCCTGATTTTCATTTCTTAGGGTTCAATTCCTAGATTGAGTTTAGAGTCATGAAAAGATAGAGTGAACAGGACCTGTCCACCAGTCCTGATTAGAACATTACCCATGTAAAAGACTTACACAGCCCCAGTCTTCCTGTCTCATCACATGTGAGGGAGCATTCTAACACAGCCTTCACAGCACATCAAGATGATCCTGGGGTAAAATCCACTGAGGCAAACAGAGCACAACACAGTACACGTCACAGACACGATGGAAAAATTCCTATGCTCAGGATACACAAAATATTCTCCAAATTAAAAAGAAAATGGCAAAGAATCCCATTTTCAAATAGGACGGACAAACAGAGCAAGTACTTTCAACACCAGAAAAGAAGAATGGCAATGAGAGCACAGAAAAACAGCTTCATTATAATCTTTTATGTCCATGATTCATAGAAGTAATATATCTAATTATGTCTACAATTAGACATAATTCCCCAGCCACAGAATGACTAGAATCTCTAAGTCCAAATGATATTGAGGACAGAGAGCAAGAAAGACATTGTGCGGGTAGGAGAGGGATCCGCCTCAGTACTTGACATCACATTTGCATCAAGCACGCAGCCTGAGGACGCACTTTCTGTGAACAGCCGTCATGCTGCTGAGAAACTCAGGGAAGGTCTTGCCCTCGTGCCCCGGCAAGCATGTTCACGTAAAACATACAGTTAGAGAAGCTGCGTCGAAGAAGACCTAAATGAACGGTGGAATACTCATGCAATTGGGATGTTATACCCGAGTAAGCAAAAATGAATAAAATGCCATGGAGCATCCTGGGCTATTCTCAGGAACAAATCCTGAGCAAAACTATTTATTTGCAGAAGTGAATGTGGGTTCCTTTCATGTAGAATTCTGTGACATGAACGACTAAATGTAAAGGTTGCTCAGGTAGCAAAACCATAAGGAAAAGAGAAAATAAAGAAACCAAACTCAAGGAGATGAAGCAACTGTACCTTGGGAAGGGCAGATGAGATGTTCCCAGTTGAACACTATCTTCTATTTCTTAAATATTGGAGGATGGCGTACTTACGCGTTCTTTATCATTTTTATACTTCACATTATTTAAAACATTTTTTGTATGTATGCTCAATATTTAAAACATGTTCATTAAACAATAAGAAAGGAATGATACAAAATCTCTGGCTGTGCTCTGCAGGCTTGGTGTCGCCTCACTCCTACTTGCCGTGGGCAGTGCTACGTGGGGACGGTACTAGAGCAGATTGCAATGAGGAAAGCAGAAAGTCAGAAAAAGGCAAATGAAGTCGAGAATGCAAGAGAGGGGGAGGGAAGGAGGGAGGGAGAAGAGCCAGAGGATGGAAAGGACAAAGCAGGATAAATAAAGGAAACCTGTGAAAGGTGCATGTTGTGCTAGCCGTTGTGTTAAAGGGATCATGCTTCATTGGATCCTAGTGTCAGGACTGTACGGAGGGTATACTCCATTATCTTTTAAAGATGGAAAAACATTTCTGAAATTAAATATTCAAATATTGGGAAGGAAGGGAGGAGGTGGGAGGGATGAAGAAAGGGAATGAAATAAGGGAATGTGGGAGAAAGTGGGGGAGAGAGGGAATGAAGGCACAGAGAAGTGAAGGGAGGCGGGTGCTCACTGCCGTATCCTTGTTCTCCAGCCACGTCAATGAGAAAGGTCTGGGACTCGCAGGAAGGACAGCCCAAGTTATGGGCCCTTTGGATGGTGTCGTCAGCTTACCAAATTCTTAAGCGTATTTTTAGTACTTCCGCTGACGAGTTCCCCTGAGGGACAGGTTTGTATCACCTTGACCACATTTGATAGATGAGAACACTGAAGTTCAAAGGACCCACATACAACATCTTCCATCTTTTTATATTTTTCATGAATTCATCTCTAAATGATTTTTTCCCCCTGGGTATAAACTGCATGTTTATTATATGCTTATAAAAATTTGCTAACTTTATGCAGAATTGAGAAGAACAAGTTGTCATTTTAAAAATTCTATTGGCTAATTATATTAACATGTGTTGGACAGGAGGGGTCAAGGAGATATTCAAAAAGAAAGAACAAGAGATGTTGTGGAGCTGAGTCTGCAACTGAGGATTTGCTCAGTTTCAATCTTCACTGTTGGTATCAATATATCCTGGTTCAAATTAACTCAGCTCACGCACAATTACTGGAAGAATGAGTCACACTGCTGGGTTTAATGGACAGATAATGACTTGCATTTGGGGGTGGCAATTTTGAAGTCAAACATAAAGAGATGCCTTTCCTCCTGTGAAGAGCGGCCCCAGTATGAGGCCATAGGTCATCCTAATGTGTTCTCTCTGCTCTGTTGGTTTAATCAGCGTTCGACAATCGCGGCAGCTAATTCCTTTTAGTGTTATTTCATACTTGTTTTGGAACAAGGCTTGGATTTTGAAGATGGTGTGTTCTCTCATTCTTTCAATAAGCCCTTCTGGGCCTCTAATATATTTTATCAGCTATGAATCTAACGATGAAAATATGCATAAGTGTTGCCCCTGCTCTTGAGACCCATGGGAACTCACCCAAGGAAGTGGATCAAGATAAGGTAATGTGCAGGGAAGGGATCTCAGGAAACAAGGAAGTGTGCTAGTGATCTGTGAGAGTTAGAGGTGGGCACATGGGAAGGCCTTGAAATGTGTGAGCAAAACCAAAAGATGCCCCTCAAAGTCCTTATTCCATTATCTCCATCTTCCTTTAGGAAGGGAGCGTAGAGAAATGAAAGAGCAGTGCCCTTGTCACAGGCTACTGTTGCCTGGCAGAACCTGGTCGTGACCTGCAGTGGTGTCTGGTCCCCATTTATATGTTACTCCTGTGAAACTGCATTATTCCTGTGACTCTGCATTATTTGCTGAAAACTTGGGAGAGTGTCCAATACATAGTAGATGCTTCATGAATAGTGCTTCAGATGATGGGTGGCCATGGCCACAGCCTCTATAGCACCTTGCAAACTTGTGAGGGTCCTCAAAACCTGTTGGGTGCCCCCCTTGCACTTTTAAGCCATAACCCATAACCCTATCAGAGACAGGAGACCCTTCCTTCTTCAATAGACCCTCTTCTGCTGCGAGCTGACTGAGTTCATATCTAGATGGTAGCGTTGACTCGCACATTCAACAAACACCTATTGAGCATCTGCAGAATGTCCAAGACCGTGCTGGGCTACACATACACAAGGGAATTAGAAATCCGTAGTCCCTGTTCTCTCCAAGTTTATGTTGTGATGGCATTTTTTTTCTATTTTAATGTCAATTCTTCTATTTTTATTAAAGTTCGCAGGTATGATTGTAAAACTTTTTATAACAATTTTATAAAATTTTTAAAACTTTTGTAAAAATGAAAACAAAATGCTGCTTTGCATTTTCCAGTGTTTGTACTGGTGCCTCCTACATGGCAGGGTGGAATCACTTAGTTTCAACATAAACTTTGAAGTACAGAGATGTGATCATAGTGATAGATGATTGACAGTTTTCATGTTACATGGAGCTTATCAAGTTCTAAGCCCCGCTCTGGGGCTTGACCACTGTTGTGCTATCACCTGCCTAAATACAACAGATGGTGCGTGGAAACACCTGCCATTCAGTTCTTTTTTTAATTTTTAGACCAAAAGAGATGAGTTGATATTTTTCTGACTAATGAATTTTAAAATACACATATGCCAAAAATAGCAAGCAGGGTTTTTTTTTTTTTTTTCCCCACAAATGTTGCCCTACATCATGTTAGTGTAGCATGAAAAGGAATTCTAAAGACCATTTACAGGGTAACAGCAATAATAAAGATAATCAGACCTCACAATTTTGTTAAGGAGTCTTTGTGTTAAATCTCATCAAAAAAGCATCATTTAAAGGAGACAAAGTCAGAGATGTTAAGAAATTTATCCGTGACTGTCACGTGGCTAGTAAGTGGTGACTCTGCTTTTGTTGGTTAGTCATCCTTTCATTCACTGAATGGTAATATTTCTCTGTCCTGAACTGGCCCCGCTAGCCACTGGGAAAGCCGATCAGCACATAGCCTCCCCTGAGGAGGCTGACTGTGGACTGGGGGAGATGAAGAGAAAGGAATACAACATGAGCTCACCCTCGTACTAGAAACGGGTTCCAACTGGGTGAATGGTGAAGCACGAATGACAGAGGCTTCCTTAGACTGGTGCTCTAGAAGAATTTTCTGAATAAAAGGCATTGAGGAAAGCAGAGTGTTAAAGGGGGCTGCATGGTGGGGAAACTGGAATGAAAAGCCTCTGTTAACACCTGGGGTGAAACGATGCCTCTGCGCTTGGCACCCCACAGAAGGAGCATCACAGAGGACACACTGGAATGTGTCAAGAGCACCAATCAGGCCGGGCCTCGCAGACTATGGCAAGGAACCTACATTTTAAATGAAGGACAATGGAAAGTTATTGTAAGGCTCTAAGTTGAGGAAGGAAAGGTTTTGTTTGAACAAATATCTACTGAAAAGTTCATGCCATGTTCTACAAACCAAACTATCTATGGATCTAAAGTGCATGGAAGTACTTAGGAAAGTAGGAGAAACTATGTAGCTACAAGGTGCTAATGATAATAAAACTGTTTTTTCCTGGGTTGAGAATATCTCTAGATTCATAAGTCTGTTTTTGTTTTTTGGGCTTTTTGCTTGTTTTCTCTTGGCTGACAAAAATGTATCCCTTGAGCACTTGTGATGTCAAACACAGAGAGGCCAGCCCAGAGACACAGGGGCACTGAGAGAGAAACCAGAGATGCACTGTGTGAGAATGATGACTTAGGAAGGCAGGGAAACTGATCCTGGTGCCAGATGGATGCAGGCGGACAGCCACGGGAGGAGTGGAAGGAAAGAACGCCCAGGAGGAAGCTAGCCAAACTCAGAGCCCCTCTGATGCTATTGGAACACATATACCCTCTCTTCTGGCTTATTTTGAACTTTCTTTTGCTTAGTTTCTGCCTCTGGAATAAGCTCTTAAATTCCTTTGCTTTCCAAAAGTTTGCCTTGAATCACCCACTCGTTCCTGACCTTCGACGGCACTAAGGACCTGCTGACCTGGTGACCTACGGAGAAGGCTGTGAATGTCTGCAGAATGCACTGGGGACCTGCAGGGGTCTTAGTGAAAAGTTCCTTTTTTATTTATTTATCTTTTTGGAAGAAATGTTTCCCTTGCATTTTTTTTTTTTTTTTTTGATTTTTCACCATGGAGATTTTTCAAGTAAATGCAAAACAGGAAACAGTGCAGTGAGTCCTGACATTCCCACCACCGGGTCCCAAACGGAGTTGAGTGTTTTCCAGTCTTGCTTTATCCAATCCCTCCCCACATCTGCACTCTATGGAGGGTTTTAGATAGAGTCTTTACACAGTGGACATCGGAGTGTGACACTTCTGAATACTATAGTAGAAACCGTAATCACCAAGAACGTTTTTCCCTTTTGTGAGCACTTCCCTTAGTGTCCCATAGAAGCCCTCGGCAGGAATCACCCTTTGTTCCATATTTCCTGGTCTTGAAACATCTCTGAAGAAATCTCTTTCACAGTGTTAAACGGGGGACTCTTGGAGAGGACTCAATGGAAAGAGGCATAAATCGACAGAGTTGTGGTTAAAAGCAGCTTTGAGCAGGGGTAAACCAGTGGTCCCTGGAGGGGAGGTGGGTTGAGTCAGGCAGGCCTTGTTATCAGTTGCTATAGGCTGAGTATTTCAATGAAGATGCTGCTTTTACCTGGGGAGTGGAGCAGAGCTTAGGGACTGTTTTGGGAGTAATGTGATATAATCATTGAAGACGCCTGTCTACCCCATGGATCTGACCCACAGCAAGCAGTGGCGATCTGATGGGGAATACATATTAGCTGGTGACAAATAACACTGACATTTTGTCAGAAGCAAAGATGTGACTCAGACCCATCAACTTGGCAAAGAATGGTGTCCATGTCTGGTGACAAATGGCTCCGGTCTGACAGCATGGTTTAACACACGGACTGCCATCTATCACAGAGTTTTTTTTTAAATCACAGATCACAAAACACTCAAATCTCAGAGTTGGGTGGCAGGAGATGGAAGGTGAGAAAAAGGCAAGGCAGAGGCAGCGACAAAGACAGAGAGCCTGAATTGCAAAACAGTGACTCCCGTTTTATTTTAAGAATCTCATTTTTCACTATTCTCATACTCCATAATTTAGAAGTGCAGCCTGCTGGTACCTTGCTGGATATTACAAAAGCAAAAACAGTGGGAAAGGTGTGTTTAAAGTTGTCAGCAGAGCCCTGACCTTATGACCAGAGGGTTAACACTTGACCTAAGCATCTTTTTAAAAGATGTATTTGTTATATATATGACATGTGCATTTTGAATTATTATGTATATATGTGTTGTATAAAACAATCTGCTAACCTAATAGCACAACCTGCCAATCTTAAAGTTGAGTAGCGGATACCCATGATGCAGTGAATACATACTGTAATTATAATGAAAAATTATGTGTCCTACTTCAGCAAACTATTAGTTGTGTGAATTAACCTTATTTGCCCCCAGCTTTCACACTTGTTTAGTTATATATCAAGTATTTACTAAATATCTTTACTGTGACAATCATCATTTTTAGCCCTGAGATACAGTAGTATACAGAAAAAGGGCCCCTGGTCTAGTGAGATTCCAGCGACATGATACAGAAAACAAACAAGTTAAAAATAAAGAGTCAAAATAATTAGTATTACTTAGCAGGTGGAAAATCACATAAGGTAATTTGAGTAGCATTGGGCCATGGTTGAGGGTTTAAGGAATTTTTTTGATAGGATAGATAAGACAACTTCTCTGTAGTGGTAAGAGTTTTGCCTAAACATTAACAATGAGAAATGTCAACCATGAGAAGTTCAGAAGGAGTAAGATTCCAAGCAGACAAACAACAGCAGAAAGGTTCCTTTAAGGGAGAGGAAGTGACGTGCTGGAGAATGAACTGAAGGCCACTGTAATGTATCTCTTTCCCTACTTCCCATTCTCAAAGGTAGATTTCTGGGAACACAGGGGTAACCAATGTGAGAGTGGTTTTCCCCATGGGCAAGATATGCCCCCTCAAAAGAAATCCTTCAATGCCCTTGTGAAAAAGTAGGATTAGCTATAAATTTGACATTGACTAATCAACAGCTTTATAAACACTTGGAGGCCAATGTGAAAGGACACAGCACTGACCCCTGTCAGGAGGGCATTCTTGTGCGCCATCTGTCCTGCTGTGAGTGGGCAGGAGTGAATTTTAGGTATGTACTGGTGGAAGATGCTGCTGTACCTCAGGGCCATCACATTTCTGGGTGAATCTGAAATGGTTTCCTTTTTCAAAATTGCTAGGCAGTCTTTTTTTTGTATAGCTCTCGATTATGATCCTAGGATGAAAAAAGAACCAGACGCTCTTCCCCCGAGATATTGCATAAGTTGGTTGTTATGTACCCCACAAATGCAGAGCTTCTCTGTATGGGTGTTTTTATTGAAAGCACATTTTGTCTAGGCTTGTACCTGTCCCTGGGTCTTTGCCCCATTTAAAACATTGTTAATATTAGCCACCTCAATGAACTTGTGAAGACTGTGTAAACCACATCATTTTCTTTCTCATATCAGATCTTGTAAAGGCTTTAAAATTTACAGATACAATTCACTCAGCTTTAATTGAAAACAATATTGTAAGTGTATAGTGAGTGCTGAGCAAGGTGACTGAGTCTAGTGATACATCAGTTCAAAAGCCAGGTGTTGCCTGCCCGTCCCATCATTACGGAGCTTCTAGTCTAGTGAGAGAGATGTGTTTAAACAACAGTAGTGGGACTGGGGTTGTGGCGCAGTGGTAGCGTGCTCGCCTAGCACGCGTGAGGCACTGGGTTCGATCCTCAGCACCACATAAAAATAAAATAAAGCTATTAAAAAAAAAAACAGTAGTAACAGAGACAATAAGTCTTACTGTGGTAAAAGGAACACACTCTTCTTAAAAACTTGCCATACACATAGCAAAAATACGTGGAAGTAGAACAGATCCAGTGGAACTTAACACATGATAATGGTGGCTTGTGGTATTTATTCTGCCAATTTCTAGATGTTTCGGTCTCTGCATGACAAACCACAAACAAAATGTGATGGCTTAGAATGACTGTTTGTTAGTAATTCTTTGACTTAGCAGGTAGGGCTGAGGTCAGCTGGGTAGTTCTCCTTCAGCTCTCCTCTGGGGTGGCTCATGAGATCCCAGAAAGGTTGGGCTGGGGATGAGGAATCCCAGGGGACACAATCTCTCCCCTGGAGATGAAAGCTGAACCAAAAGGTCGTAAATCATTGAATAAAATCACTGTTCAAAAACCTACCCTAATTTTAAAAATGGGAGAGATTGCGTCCATCTGTTGATGTACAGAGCTAAATCAGGTTGTGGGCATATTCAGTCTCCATGCTTTGGAAAAATCCTTCCATCTTCCTCAACCTTAACATGCTTATCTGTCACTGAGGAAATAACACCTACTTCTCATGTCACTCATAAGAACCAGAGGAAACAAATACAAGATATCTGATATATATTGTATAGTAAAAAAAAAATCTCTCACTAAGCGACTATTGAGCATACCCATTAGGGACACATTGATGAAAAAAATATGATGCTTTGCTTCAGAAGAAACATTTAATTGAAGAAATTTATAATCAAATTATCCTCCACTGATAAATGCCATGGAAAAAGATGTTAAATTAGGGAATTGCATCTGAAGTCAGTGTCGTTGCATTTCTTTTTCTTTTTCCTAGTTAAAGGCTTTCAGAATTCTGGAGGCTGAGTCCAAGATTAAGGTGCAATTGAGTTGGTTTCTAGTGTGGCCCTCTTCCTGAATTTTATTTTTTTATTCTACATTTATTTTAGTATCACAGTAATTATGCAAGCAAAGGAGGTTCCTTGTGGTATTTCTAAATATGTATGCAGCAGGCACTGATTCTATCCATCCACCCTTCTTCCACCCCTACCAGCAACCCCTTGGCCCCTAAGGATTCCTCTTCTAATTTTAGAACAAACTTTTTCTTCTTCTTTTTTGTTTCTACATATGAAAAAGAACATGAATACTAGTCTGTCTTTGTTTGGCATGTTTCCCTTGACATGGTGTCCTTTCCTCTCCTTGATGTTTCTTTATTAATGTAATTTCTAATGCAATTCTGTGATATGCTTCATAAGTTGATGAAACCACATCTCTTCTGAGTGGACCTGATTGTCATAGTGTCATCCATCCATCACTCACTCATTTCCTTATTTATTTCAGTGGGAAATATTTCCTGAGTACAGATCTGGTGATAGTGTCCTAGAGGCTGGTGATAGGTCACTTGAAAGTGACCATAGATATGGAGAAGAGGAGTAAAAAGAGCAGCATACTATTACCAAGGCTGTGGGAGAAGAAGTCATGTGGATATTCTAAATAAGACACCCTTGATTCATTCCAGAGAGGGTGTGAGCTATTGAATTGGAGTTCTCCTAAATATGCCTACAGCTCAGAGCCTAGCCCGCGGTAAGAGTGTTTATAGAGGTGGAGCCTTGAAAGAGGTGATTAAGGGTAAAGGATAGCATAAAGGTGGGACCCTCTTGTACTTATGAGAGAAGGAATGGACACCAGGATTGCATGTGGTCACAGAAGAAGGTCATGCAAGGTTACAGCAAGAAGGCAGCCTTCTGCAAACCAAGGAGCAAAGGAGACCTTCGACCAACTTTGCAAGACCATTATTGCACAAGAGGTGATGGCTGTATTGAGTATTAGTGGAACTTAGGTGAGCAAAGTGAAAATCTGTACAAAATTACACTAAGTATAAATAAATAAACCCAAGAAAAAGTAAGATGAGAGGCCAGGACTGAGTGGTGCAAATTGCTATTCAATTAAACTGTGGGGTAGTGTATTGATGCGTGGGAACAGGAATATCAAGGTTTAAAATCTAAGTCTTGAAGGGAAAGCATGAGCCATCTAACCTGGATGCTTCACTATGCATATAGGTTTCATTTTGAGAGAAGAGTTGTAAGCTCCTCTTCATTTAGTGAGATTCCTTTGCATAATGAGATAGGAAAATATCAACATTTTTACTTGCTTTGATAAAAACATGGCAATTCAGGGGCTAGGAGTATAGCTCAGTTGTAGAGCACTTGCCTAGCATGTGCAGTGCCCAGGGTTCAATCCCTTTCACTCCAAAAAACAAACAAAACAAAATAAAAATCATAATCATTCCTCTGGAAATTGTGATCAAAGTGGATTTTATATTTAATTCACCAATTTTCCCTGTCTCTTAAATCCCTTCCTACTTTCCTATACCTACCCTTCACCTTTTTTCCCTTCTTATAAACATTTATTGAATTTGGTCACTGTGTTATAGACTAAGTAAAACTTCTTGATGTTCATCTAGGGGTCTGGTCTCGTATGCTAGCTTTTTGAAATCTTTCTACCTTTGTAAATGAAAGTCCATTAGAGATGACTTTCATTCTTTTCTACATTAAATAGTCTAATTCTTTGAGATTCAGTGCAAGCCCTATTTTTTTCAGTTTTTAAAAATCGTTCTAATTAATTATACATGACTATAGAAGGCATTTTGACACATCATATATAAATGGAGTGTAATTTCTCATTTTTCTGCTTGTACATGATGTAGAATCATTCTGGTTGTGTAATCATATATGTACATAGGGTGATAATGTCCAATTCATTCTACTATCCTTCCTACCCCTGTACCACCTCCCTTCCTTCAATTCTTAATTTTTATGTGAATATTTCTCTGATTCTACAGAAATTTATCTGCACATCACACTCATTCCACACAATTGCATGTATAAGGTATATCCACAGGTATATGGTCTCATTTATGGAAACTGTTTCAATGAAGCCTGGTGAAATGTAGAAACCTCCCCAACACACACACACACACACACACACACACACGTTAATACAAATACTCTGGCATACACCAATATACCAGCACACAATGACACTAGGATCAAGTGTCACTATTCACTGACCTCTTGCATGTGTTTTCTCTGAACCAATTTTCTCATTTATAGAGGGAAAGAGATTGGGAGTGGTAAGCCAATCAATTCTTAAAATCTGTGATCCTCTAAATGAGACATCATGTGACATGTTCTTTAATTCATATGCACATAGCTCTTAACTTCATCTGATGTATCTAAAATGATGAGCATTTCTTTGACAGCATAGTTACAAGAAAGAGAACTGGAGAAGACCAATATAGCTTCCAGATCCAGGTGTGTAGAAAGCACTGATACGCAGGGAGAATGTGCCATCTTTGTGTTTCCGGGAATCCGTTTCAGAAGGGGATTTCCACGAAGGCTGCACGGCCCAACACGCTAACTAGAATGCCCTCACTCGGGTGATTCTCCTTTGTCTTTTCCTTTCCTCATAAGAATCTACTTAGGAAAGAGTGCCAAGAATTGAGTTGTAACATTGAATGGCGCATCGCTTTATGACCCTGAATCAAGCTAGAGAGTTCCACTGTGTCAGACAGCTGGTGGCAATTACAGCATTCCCTGCTCTTCTCTTCTGATATCTGATATTTTATGAAAATTTAAGGGTCTCTTACGTTTCATAAGAGAAATAGAGAAACACTGGACACGACATGGGGGAGGTGGGGGGCAGGAAAGGGGAATGGGTAAAGTAAAGATGGTTGATAAAAAATATATAAATATATATATATATACTGTTCATTGAAAGTGCATATAAAGATGTTTAATATGAAGAATGTAATCTGCTTATAATTTTGTGCAAAGTTAGAAAAATTATGATTGTAATAATTTTTTTTTCTATTTGACTCAACAAATATTTTCAGTGAATAGTGTGTACAGCTTCTGAAAATTTGTTTTCTTTTCTGTTATG
>PVHX01022560.1:0-27473 GCA_004024805.1 Geosciurus inauris | reverse complement strand
TGCTTTCCAGATTGGCTGAACCAATTTGCAGTTCCACCAGCAATGTAAGAGCGTGCCTTTTTCCCCACAACCTCGCCAACACTTATTGTTGTTTGTGTTCTTGATAATTGCCATTCTGACTGGCGTGAGGTGGAATCTTAGGGTAGTTTTGATTTGCATTTCTCTGATTGCTAAAGATGTTGAACATTTTTTCATATGTTTTGAAGGGAGTTTAATACTTATGAAAATAAAATTCTGTCATTGTGTGGTTTTTACTTTATGCTTTGCAAAATGGGCCTATTAAAGTGTTTGATTTTCTTGTGCTTTATTTCTTCTCTTGTGAATCTCACATATTTATTTTCCTTTGTTATTGTTCTACTATAGTTCTTGCTTATATTTCTATGCCTATTTGGATGAGACTATTTAATCTTGGGCTTTATGGGCATGGTAACCAAGAGAAATTACTTGCTTAGTTGCCTCTTTAAGTTAGGTCTCCTGATAAATCCTTAGTGTACTCTCTAGATACAGAGCTGGAATGAGCCTTAAGAATCCATCCTCCTACATTTAAGTCAGCCACACCTCAACAGAGGAGAGGTGACCTATTTAGTAGAGCTATATTATCAGGTAACACTTGTTTTCCCCCTTAAACTTATGCCTTGTTCCACACACAAAAATTTGTTTGTTCCTACCATTTATTGAGCACATGCTATATTTCAAGCATCCTATAGTTAAAAAACAGCATCATGTTTTATTCTCATAGCACAACTTTGAAAGATGAAGAAATAGTCGCTAAGGGGTCAAGTAATTGTTCTAAATATGGAATATGTAAAATTCTAAGCTAAGCCTTAGTCATTTATACATTATACAGGAACTTGAGTTCCACTGGCATGTCCCAACATTGATAGTTTTTCCATATTGTCAGATGTCTGCAACACTCTATGGTGATACACATTGCTATCTTTAAAACCAAATAGGTAATCTGTCAATCCAATCTATTTGAACTCAAATTGTTGATTCAGTACTATCTTAGTAACTGGTGGGGCATTCTCTCAAAAATGTTTTAGTTATTAAGTATAACATTTAGTAATGCAGCGCTGACTCAAAGGACAAAGGATTTTAAGAGGAAGAAAAACTCATTATGGGTTAATTAGTTGTGAAGGGTAAATGGAAGAGGTTGGCAATAGGGTCCCTGTTCAGTCAGCAAAATGGGGATGAGTTTGTTTTTTGAGAAAGAATTGTGTTTCCAAAGTTTGAGGATGGTCACAACCTCAACTGAAGTCATTTTAAGGTTTTCTAGGTTACCAGACCTTGGAATAGGCAAGGGACTTTAGTTGCATATTGACTACTGAGAGAAAGACCAGACTTCTCTTTTAAGTTTTTGTTTTATTTCAGTTCATGATAAAGCAAAGAACCTACCAATCACTAAAAATTTCCCAGGGCTTCATTAATTAACTGTGTTAATAATCCAAGCAGCCTGATTTATTCTGGTTGGGCTCCTAAAGTATCTCTAAAGTCTTATGAGAATTATACTGAAATTGCCACAGGAGATGAGCAATTCTTGTAATCTTATTTTGTTAATAAGATGCACCTCTATTACCACTGCCATCTCCTCTTTTCTGAATAAAAATTAGGAAGATTTCTTTCCATAAATCTTTCTGTTGCTGTTGTTTCATTTTCTAATTGAATTCATTACCCATTTATATAGTTTCCCAGAGGTGGTGGGGAGGGAGAGAGCATCATTTTAGGACCTGATAAAGAACCACAAATAATTTCTAGAAGTCATTCTCATAAAATGAACTATTTGTGACCCTGCTTTTTGTTTTCAACATTTACAGTACAAACTGTCCTGTAAAATTCCAATTTTACAAGAAATATCTCAAGTGCTTAAGCATCCAAATGGACAATTATAGTGGCATCATCTTGGAAGTTCTGAAATAAAATCAAGGTTAGGGTATAAAGTGTTGTATTTTCAGTCATGTCCTTTATGCTTTAAATTCAAATTAAAATAAATCACACAACACAGAATCACACAAGCTAACAAAGGGTCAAGGCTCACTACTGAAAGGAGCAGAGTCAGAGTTCTTGTAAAAGGCCATCCTCAACCACCTCCACAGAGTCAAGACACCAAGTCAGTTAGTAGTATTTGATACCAGTTGAAAGGAAGGCCTTGAAGCATGTCCATAGACGAATGGAGTTCAATGATAAAACTAGGTCAGTACAAAAATGGATTTGAGCGTTTGTTTAGATTCTTTATGTTTCCTTGTTAGTAACAAAGTTTTGTGCACCTCTATGTCACTTAATTCATAAGGCACCAGGAGACTGGTTGAACTACTTGGAACCCATGTTCTTTCAGAATTATCTAGATCACAGAAAACCAGATGAAAAAGTTGTCTCTTGATTTGGTAATACATCTTGGTTATAGCCCAACTTCTTTTTATAGATAACCATATGTGGCCTTTCCACTCAAAAATTTGTCCAGGGCTTTTGGAAGTTATATTTATATTCTACTTGAGTTACATGGAAAGATAGAGAGGTCCTAAGTTTATTAGTTTCTAGAAAATGCAGCATTTTATTTTAACTATTTCTGTTTTTGTTGAGGATCCTGAAGATGGAGAAGGAAATGGATACACATTTAACCACCTGTTACTCTATGTTAAAGTCTGAGTCATTTGCTATGGGAATATAGGAAATGAAAGGTATATTATGAGAGAATGCAAAACAAAATAGAGGAAGACTTCACAGAGAAGATGACCCTGAATAAGATATTAAAGGAGAGAAATTTTGCTAAGGAGAGATATAAATTCCAAACAGAAGGAACCACAGCAGTGAACATGCAGAATCATAAGAACATATGTTGTGGTAGATATAGGAAGAAAATGATGAGATAGGGGCAGAGTATGGGAAGAGAATAGTTGATCATGAGCCTAGAGATAAAGGCTGGAGATGGAGCAGGGCATGAGTACATCATCCTGTAGGCAGCAAAGATTATGATTGGTATGCCTCATTATTGGTCTGATTGACAGCATGACGGATGGCCTGAGGAGTTTGAAACAAATATAAATAACTGCTTAGATTGAGATAAAGGTTCAAGAAAGTGAAGGTTAAAACCTGAAAGAGGAATAGATAGGTGAAATCACATGAGAGAAAATATGGAAGTGAAATAATGTGTTCTGATAACTGATCATGGTAGAGACTGAGCTTCTGTGATTATAGCTTCCTTATTTTGGAGGCAAAAAAAAAAGCTCTGTAGAGGTTTAAGACTTAGCTATTTTCCTGGGTGAACAGAATCTATGTACCACTAAGAAAAAGAGCCAGGGTTTGCAAGTTCAGGCTGTCAGGCTTTTATGCACTTGATGTTAGCTTCTATTACATCTACTCCTACAATGCACCTTATATCCACACCTACTACCATAGTAGGCCACTCTTATTATTTCTTTCACTATTTTCAGTTAACCATGGTCAATCACAGTTCAAAAGTATCAAATTGAAAATTCCAGAAATAAAAATGTATAAAATTTAAATTGCCTGTTGTTCTGAGTAGAGAGCCAAATGCTTATACTATCCTGCTCCACAAAGCCTGGGATGTGAATCATGCCATCATCCAGGGTATCTATGCTGTATATTCTACGTGCCCATTAATCACTTAGAAGCCATCATGGTTATCAGATTGACTTTTGTGGTATTACAGTGCTTGTGTTCTGAAACCTCTTGTGTAGTGGCCTAATACTACATCACAATGCCAATTTTGTTTACTTCACATCAACATCTCATCCTGTGGGAACTGTATTATCTCACATCACCACCAGAAGTATGAGTACATCACAATAAGATATATTGAGAGCAAGAAAGACCATATTCATATAAATTTTATTACAATATTGTTCTGTTATTTTTTATTATAATTTCTTACTGTGCCTAATTTAGAAATTAAACTTGACCATATGTATGTATGTATTGTAAGAAGAGTATTTATGAGATTTGGTACTATCCATGGTTTCAGACATCCACTGGAGGTCTTTGAATGTATCTTCCATGGATTATGGGGAACCACTGTGGTACCAGTAATAACTGGAAAATCTGGTGGAAGAAAGGGGGGGAAAACTATGAGGGCTAGATTTAATTTCTTTGCTTTCATTCAGATTTTTATAAAAGTAAATAATATTCATCCTCCAACTAAATAATAAAAACTAAATCAGAACCAAGTCTTGAGTCTTTCTGGGAACTACAAAAATGAGTATGGAAAGGGATACCATAAATAACCAATCATCTGTCATCTTACAATAAAGTCACAAATTTCCGTGATAGCACGGAAAGAAAAAGCAAAGATAAAATCTTGGACATGAGGCTCTCTGGAATGATAACCCTTTTCCCTGACTTCATTTGAAGTTTTGCTCAGAAACTGAGGAAGATAACCATACTAGCAATACCTAAAGGACTCAAACATCTCTTTCTAACAAGGAGGGAAGACCCTGATCTGCAAGGAGTTGCCAAAAATATGTCCCTTCAATCTTAATTGTACTCAGTCATGGTGTGAAGATGAGATGAGTCAGTCTGTAAATAAATCAATGATTAGATTCCTGCAGTCTAGTCATAAAGATATTTCACTTTTCTCTTTGAACTTGATCAGGAACATTATCAATACCGTCTTGTTTATAGTGCTTTTGATGGCAGCACTCAGATGTGCAAGCCTTAAGATCATGTTTCTCATTTTTTCAGAGGTAAACATATTGACAGGTTTTATTGAGCCCCCAAATCTCTAAAAGTTTAGTCAGAGTACAGGATTTCCATTTCTATTTCTTCAACTTTATTTTCCTAGGTTGATGTTCCAAATCCTGCTTTTTAATTGTATGAGACTGAGAGTCATGCCACTCTAACTCCTCAGTTGATCAGGTTGGGTTGTTCCCCCATCAGTCGTTCAGAGACATTCCTCACTCCACGATCACCTAGAGGGCTGTGGAACTCCAATCACTGGCTTCTCCCCCAGAATTTATGGTTCAGTAGTTTTAGGGTAGGGCATGATAATTGCATTCTAACTAGTTCCTAGGGGATACTAATGCTGCTGGTTGGAGGACTATACTTTGAAAACCATTACCTCGAGAATCCTTCTGGTCTCATTTTAGCTGAAATCATTTTTTCTACCCTCCAGCATCCTCTTGATGCAGGGATACATCGTAGTAGGAAATCGTTGTTATAAAAGTCCAGACTGGGTCTAGATTCTATTTCTTTATTAATTTCTACATAAAGACATTATTTTCCCTCATTGGGCCTAGTTTTTTGCTTCATTAAAATGATCATCGAAGGTGCTTTGACCCCAGGAGCTAATAAGAAAGTACTAAGATACTAACTTGTGAGCTATACTGTGACCTGATGGCAAAATTAACACTTATTTAAAAAAAAAAAAAGGATTGGAAAGCACAGCCTAACAAATTCGAGTGAGGAGGGATACAAATGAGTCTGGGGCATTATTCCTAATTTTACCTAATTTTATAGTTTATACCAGGGATCAGCAGACTTCTTCTATAGAGGGACAGATAGTAAATATTTTAAGTTTTGCAAATCATAAAATCTCTGTCCCAAACACTCAATTCTGCCATTGTGGTGCTAAAGCCGCTATAGACAATTTGTCATCAAATGAGGGAACCTATGTTCCCATAAAACTTTATTTTCAGAAGCAAGCAACAGGCTGAATTTAGACTTGGACATCAGTTTGCCAACTTCCAGTTTATATTTTTATTCAGTTTACCTAAATAATTTCACCTAAGTCCACCTCATTGATTTAAAGCTTTCAGAATTCAATGGCAAGAAAAAATTAACGTATTATGCAATCTGGAATAGTGCTACAAATGTGTTAAATATTCTGTAATAAAATGTATAATTTATAATACAAAATCTATAATTTTCCATGGCATAATAAGAATAAATTGTTTTTTAAATTTTCTAGCAAATTTTGTGTTCATATTTTCAAAAATTCAGAAAAAAATTCTAGATATTACAATACTTACAGTTGAACTTCCATTATAAAACTGAATGAAAAAATTTAGCTTCTGAGAAAGAGGAGAGGGGAAATAACATCTTTGGAATTTAAATTAGGATTGTTCTGTCCACCGCAGCTGGGGAAGAGGTCCAGCTCTGGGAAGAGACCCAGAGGTCTATGGCAAGAGAGCCAACTCACTATGGTGGGCTCCATTCCCTTTCCATATTTGGTTTCCTGTATGGTTGTGCACTATGAACTGATATGTCCTGATCACGTTCTCATTGAATTCATGGAAGCACCTGTGACATTTTCATTATTAAAAATGGTTTTTCACGACAGCTACCCTGTAACTCAAAGCCAAAGTGAACACAGCCATTGTTCTGAAACACCACAGAAGCTAAGAAGGGCCCATTTGGCATTTTCACATAATTGATGAGATAGAAAATTGCTTTATTTTGCACTTACCCTGGAGGCTATCCATTAATTCTTATTTCTTTTTCTTTTAATCAGCACATGGCAAGAAACCTGACATTTTGATTGGGTCTCTTTGCTAGAAGTACAGTAAACTCTTCCAAGAGATTTTATCCTCTTGTTTGATGCTGGGCTTGGGCGTGAGCATGTTGTTTCCTGAGGTTTAGTCCTTCTATACTTGGAAAGAGTAATAGAGTGCCATAGAAAACGGAGCTGATAAAATGGTTTCCTGTTGTTGCTCCTTACATTTCTTAGCTTCTGTTGGATAAAATAAATTCCCAGGAACTCATCTGGGGGTCATGGCTTCATAAGGTATATTAGTGAATTAAAGTAATGTTTATGAGCTATAAGCCAAAAGACTATTGTTGGAAGATTCCTGAAATCTGGATACTTCTGTGTCCAGGCTAGCTGAATTCTCTGATCTCTAGAATGTCTTTTCTTTCTCAATATATATACATGCAGGAAAACACAAGTATCTCTATGTGTATTACCTCTCATTTCCTAATATTTATTGGAATACTATGACTTCTTTTCATTCTCTGTAATATAACCAATAATACAATTTGAGGGAAAGCATTTTTCCAACTATTAAGTTATTACATATGTAGCTAGTATCTCCTTTTCATTCTTTCCAAAGAATGTAAAGCTTTCTAAAGGTTTCCACTTTAGCTGACACAACATTTATCCGAGGAAGCCCTGCCTGATTCAGCATTGCTATGTATAAAGTAGATGAAGACCCTAAGGGCAGGTCCATCAAGTCTGCAGATGTCACTAAGCTGTGAAGGAAGGCATTTTATGCTGGACAACAGAAACAGCATTTAGAAAACATTGTGGCAGGCAGAAGAGATGAGATGTATCTCACAAAGCGAAATGCATTAGGGGTAAACATCAAGTAATATGTTTACTGACCCTAAACAACCAACTGCACAAGATGGGATAGGGCTTAATGAGATGTTAGTCTTCATTAAGCTCAATACAAGTCAATACTATGACATAACCAGTAAATATTGAAATCAGGCTGCATTAAAGAAAGAACAACACTTAAAGTGGCATGAGTCCCAATTCAGTCCCTGTTATTGAAAGCTTATATTTAGTTGTTTCTTGGCTACCTTATTTGAGAAATGAAGATAGAAATTTATGTTCCACAGATTATCAGGATTAAATGTGATAATACTCATAAAGGATGAGTATATGTGTGGCAGAAGACCAGTGTTCAGTTTATGGTAGATGACTGATGATGGTGATGATAGAAAATACTCGGAAGTGTGGAAGGAGAAGGCAGTTGTAACAGTGAAATGATTGAACATGGTGGGGACCAGTCAAGAAGTTGGAGATATATAAGCCAGAGATGAGACAGCTCTGTGAATATATAAGAATTATCTTGTAAGAAACTGAAGAGTTGGAATGTGATAGAAGGTATTGGGGGTCTATGACTACCCAGGGTATTAACCAAGATCCATGGAGAAAGAAAGAAAAAGTCCAACTTTCAACATTAAGATACATAGATGCATATTTGGTTTCCCACAGTGATGAGTTCTGCAAGATAGGAAAGCTTCAATTGTACTCTTGATTTTTAAATATGGTTGTTATTGAGAAGGTTGGTAACATGTGCTTTAAGGTACCTCCAAGCCTGGAGATTCTTTAGTTTTGTAAATATTTGACAAAGTAAGTTATAACCATCAGGCCACAGGTCTTACTTTGCAGACTTGAAATGAGACATTGTGTAGAATGTTCAGTCTTGATGCTTAAGTGCTGTTGATCTTTAATGCTTATAACTCTGAGTCCTCAACTGCTTCAAGATGGAAGGTGGTTTGTGATTATGATTTTTTCCTAATAGTCTACCTAAAGGCTGTCTTACAGTAAAAATTTGTTTTAAAACCACAGGGACCTTGTGGTGCTTTTTTGAGGTGCTACTATCTGTGACTTCGGATTAGGAATTTAGCCTTTCTGGGCCTCAGTTAATTCTTCTGTACAATTATTCTGTACAAAGGGCACTATAAGACTTCTTAGTAGAGTTGGATGGAAAAGGGATAAAATTAGATAAGTGTATTTAAACATGTTAGGTGAGAAAAGCAGTAGCATGATTTTCTACTCAAATGAATTCCTGACCAGGTATGTGTTTTGAATTGCTTGGTTTATCTGTAATTCTTATTCATAAATATTATTTTTTAAAGAGACATTGAAGGAAAAAAAATCATTTCAAAGAACATATTGACGTCTTTGTTAAACTTAGAAATGTCCCTATTTGCCTTGGTTGACTCCTCAGGGAAGTTCAGAGAAAAAACAAGGCACTATTTGCAAAGGCATATAGACATGCATCTGTTCTGAACAAAAAGGAGGTGGCTGGTCATGGCCATGACTCTAGGAAATCTTTTTTATCAACTCTGTAAAGTATTTATAAGGTTTGGTTTCTATAGTGTTGCTTTCCCATCATTTCCCTAATGATGAAACCTCCTTAACCCCATTTCTAAACAGGACGGGAAGATATTCTGCCGACGGACAGCTTGTGATTGCCAGAATCCAAGCGTTGACCTTTTCTGTTGCCCAGAGTGTGACACCAGAGTCACAAGTCAATGTTTAGATCAAAATGGACATAAGCTCTATCGAAGTGGCGACAATTGGACCCACAGCTGCCAGCAGTGTCGGTGTCTGGTATGTCAACTTGCTGTAGATGGTGACATCCTGTACTTTGGAAGGGTTTACAAACTCAGGGGTTATAGACTTGGCTAGTTCCCAGCTGCTTCTGTTACATTGCAGGGAGTTTTGGGGCTATGGCTGACCAAGGGACATATGCTCTGCCTAAAGAAATTCAGATTATATGTAAAACACTGGGCAGGACAAAAACAACATATATATAGAACAGATTTGACCCAAGCAATGTTAGTTTACAGGTGCTATTTCTTCGGAAGTCCATATCAAGAAAAAACCCTGCAAGATAGATAACTTTCAAAACATTGTCTGATACTTATAGTCTTTATAGAGCCATATTTTTATTTCTTCTCCCATATCCATTAAATGTTTCGGCATGAGAGGTAACTCAATGTAGTAGAAATACTAGAGATTGAATGATAGAGACCTAGAATCCAATTCAGATTCTCTCAGGTGCTAGCTCAGTGTGATCACCTTGGGCAGGTCCGATCTATTCACTGATCATTCTTTTCCTCAAATATACATAGTTGTATGAGCAGCTATTTTATAAGACTCTTCAGAAGGTTAAATAATGTATGTGAAGGACAAATGCAGTACTTGACACAGACAGCAGTTAACATGGTTGCCACTGTTGCTAGTATTTCCTACCTTCAAAAATTTGCTTCAGATGCTAAATATTCATGTAGATAAATGCAGATTGTCTTAGATATTAATATAAGCACATTAATGGCATAATGAGGTTTCAGAAGTCCAGAGAAAAGGCTTGATATCTGAACCTGAATCATTCTGTTTCAAATTATACCACAAACCATGATTTCTAAGGATGGGAAGGCTTTTAGGACATTTTTGCCATTAATGTGATGTTTTATCTGTGAGTAGGTTTACATCTATGGAGAATTCTACATGAGTCGATTTGAAATGGAGACTCTTAGCTGGATGTTTAACATTTGTTAAATTACAGATACTATATGTGTACTATATGGAAACACACAGTTGGAGAAACTATGCTCTAAATTTCCATCATATTTTCTGAAGTCTCTAGGTAAAATGTGCAGATAACCTTAATGACATAATCTGTGTTAGGACTGTATTAGTCCTCTAATTTTGAGGATTATAACTCAGGAATTCAAATTGCAGCAATGTTTTTTTTTTCCCAAATCCCCAACCGAGGATGAATATATCCAATATAAGACTGGTTTCCATACCAGTCTGTTATACTGCTTGTCTTTTTCTAGAAGCCAATAATTTGGTAGCCAGAAGAATTTTATATATGAAATTTTCACATATAGAATTCCAAAATATATCTTCTGCCCCCAGTATCCAAGGTGATTTAATTAAATAAAAAGAAAAAAACAGAAGGTGCTGAACATTAACTTAAAAATTACTTGAAAGTGATGTGGGTCACATTTAATAAATATCTATCGAGAGTTTGCCTGTGTCAGACTTTGGATAATATAATAGTGAGTAAAACAAAAATGATCTACATCTATAAAAGCCTGTAGTCTTGTAAAGCTGACTGAATAAATAGTTATCATGTGTTATAAGTGTCATGATAACAGAAGAGTCTGCAGACAGAAGCAGTTTTATTACAAGTAGTTCAATGGAGGCCCAATAGGCAGGTGCTGAGACACATAGATATACTGAAATATAGAAATTTCACTAGTCATGTTATATTAAAAATTTTTTCTTAAATGGTTCTTCTGAAAATGCCCAAATTCAACTTTAAATTTGATACCGGCAATGTCTTAATCAGCTTTTTTTTGTTGCTGTGACTAAAAGACCTGACAAGAATAATTTTGAAGAAGGAAAAGTTTATTTGGTAGCTCATGGGTTCAGAGGTCTCTGCCCAAAGACAGCCAGCTCTATTCCTCAGGTCCTAGGGTGAAGCCGAACATCATGGCAAAAGTATGTGGCAGAGGAAAATAGCTTGGGGACCAGGAAGCAGGAAGAGGGAGGGAGGGAGGAAGGGAGAGAGAGTGAGCAGGTAAGCTCACAAGTGCTCTTTGTTCAACAAGAACAAAACATATATTCCAAAGGCATGCTCCGAGGGACCCACCTCCTCCAGCCACACCCTAGTTGCCTGTAGTTACCACCAAGTTAATCCCTGCCATGGTAACATGCTGATTTGGTTAAGGCTCTCATAACCCAATCATTTCACCTCTAAACTTTCTCACATCTCACACATGAGCTTTGGGGGATACCTCATATCTAAACCACAATGCAACTCAGTTCATGAAGTTGTTGGAATATAATAATATTTCATGTTCCACGTTTGACCTTATGTGAAATTAATAACTCTTTACACATCAGCCAGTACCTTACCACCCTATTTATTCATTTATTACCATCTTGACAAAAAGTGTGCTAAGCATCAGGGAGAAGAAAAAACTAGTCCAAATCCTGAAATCTCAAAACTTGGTATGGGATTGTACTGATGATTATGATATAATCATAAGTATCATATTAAAAATAATGATAGGCTGTGTTTGGTGCACAGAGAAGCTGACCTCTTTTTGTGGACCACAGAATGAGCAGTCAGGAAAGGCGTCCTGAAGAAGGTTGACAATTGTAATAGGTCTTCAAGCAGGAAACCCACCCTTAACAACGCTAACCGGTAACTTTCAATGATGAGGACAGTGAAAATCACTATGTTGTCTTTCCCCTCATAGGACTCTGGGAATATAATTGTGCCTAGGAACAATGACGATTTGTTGTTGGCTTTCTCTCCACAGGAAGGAGAGGTGGACTGTTGGCCACTTGCTTGCCCCAATTTGAGCTGTGAATACACAGCCTTGTTGGAAGGGGAGTGCTGTCCTCGTTGTGTCAGTGACCCCTGCCTGGCTGATAACATTGCCTATGATATCAGGAAAACTTGCCTGGACAGCTATGGTGTTTCTAGACTCAGTGGTGCAGTATGGACAATGGCCGGATCTCCCTGCACAACCTGTAAATGCAAGGTAATTGGATGCCCTGAGATATTCAGGCTTGAGCAGTTTATCAGAACATCTACAGGAGGTTTACTCCTGCTTTCTGAGTATGTAGGTCCACGAGGCATTGTGGAAACAGGCCTTCACTTCCCACAGGATATTCATGTATGTGAATGGATCATAGCAGCACCAGTATAAAGGCAAGTTCCAAATGAACAATGTGGAATAAAACAATCTCTCTTGATTTTAAATTACAGAACTTTAACAACAGAATCAGCCCAATTATGACTGATTTAAGCCATATTGACCTACATTTTAGAAAAATAAAGAGGGAGAAATCTACCTCCTTTCATCCTGGAAAATTTCATGAGTTCTTTCATGAAACTGTCAATGGTAGAAAAAAATGTTATGTGAAGTTGTTCATTCTAATTATCAAAGTGCCTAATTAAGGGGGGCTTAATTATATTATTGTGAATTTTTTTAACCTGGAAAATACCATCTTAAGATGTTGCCCCAGCAGAAAAAGGATAATATCAGACTTCATATAGCAGGAGAGCCATGGTCCTATCTGTACCTTCTGCCACAGCAAGTTAAGTGACCAGGATACGTGGACACTTGTATTATTTTTTGATATATTTGAGATTTATTAAAGAGAATTATGAAGGCATATTGACATTACATGAAATTGATTCTTAATTTTCAAGAATTATACATCTGAATAAGCACTTTCTCCTTCTTAGTTATCATATGACATCATATTGATTCCCAAGATGCATACCTTTCTGGAATCCACCCTGGATTTGCCTTTAGATTCTTGTGATGCTTGATTAGCACTTTAAGTGGCAAATTGTCATCTTTAAGACATTTATTTTTGGAAAGAATCTTATTTAGAATAAGTCCAGTCCATAAGTTGTGTGAAAACTCGGATTGGTGGGTCGGTGTGTCAAGCATACATTGAGCATAGGTAGGGCTGTATGAGGCGCTGCCAGCAGAACCCTAGCAAGAGGGGACCCTGCAGGGTTGATCCATGCTCTCTTCCCTTGTACTCCTTCATAAGTGCTTTGGTAGCATCTATTTGTAGTCCTTTTTGAATCAAAATGCAAGCTGTTTTGCCTATAAAGGCCACAGACTGTGGACTTTCGTGTCTCACTTGGTTAACACTTATGTCCTTTTTGTACAGAATGGGAGAGTCTGCTGTTCTGTGGATTTGGAGTGTCTTCAAAATAACTGAAGTATTTAAAATGGACTCATCACAGGAGAAAAATGGACAAAATGATCATCCAACATGATGAAAAATAGGAATTGATTTTTTTAACCACAATTACCAAAGTCTCCATCTGAGGAAGGTGTTTGGGGGTTGCCTCTTAGACCTGCCACTTTGCTCATTCTTGCTAACCTAGTCTAGGTGACCTACAGTGCAGTGCATTTAAGTCTATGGTTGTTAAGAGAAGTTTCCCGTGTTGTAAATCACATTTCCCTTATCAGATCATTTGCAAAAACATTTAAATGATTTCATGATAAATGTTGATGTATTTTTTGGTTTATTTTGTGTACTAACATAATAGAGACTCAGCACCATTTATTTATTTTTCTTGATTTTTGGATCAAATTCTAAAAAAAAAAAATAAAGTTGCCTGTTGTGATATTGTCCCATCCAATGTATACTGTGAAATGTATTGACAAAAATATGTACGTGGAGTCCAATTGCATCATACTTATTGTTGAACAGACAGAGACTCACTCATTCGGCTTAAACATGCTGAAGGCAATTATGAAACCTTAAAAGGGGAAAGGACCACAAACACGATTTGATAATTATTTGGAAAAGTACTCTCTCCTCCCTTTGGCAAAAACAAACAAACAAAAACAAGATTTTAGCTTGCCATTTAGAAGCAGCAATGGTTAAAACCTTTCTTGGCATTTAAAGTAAAAATATCTTTGCATTGGTTTTATGTAAAATTTGACAACTAACCAACAACTTTAATAGTTACTAATGCATAGTACTAGTGAATAGAATTATCCCTTTATTATATACACATACACTTAAGAGTCTGGCCAACCAACTGTTTCAGTGTTAGTTGATTTACAGCATGTAAACGGTTACCATGGTCTGGTAACTAAGGCCCCTAATTTCTGCTCAGTACCCTTTTCCACTAAAACACATTGCCTTTCATATGGATACTTAAAAAAAATCTATTTCTGTGCTCAGTAGTTACTTTAGAATAATGAATACTTCCACATAAGCCAGTACCATATTTTTAAGTGTTGAAGCTATTAAGTTATAAAAATGAATAAAATGTGTAATGACATTTTATCTGAGCTGAGAATTCAAACAGGTTTTACTTTCAGGTAAATCACATCTTATTCTGAATTGTTAGTTCATGGGTTTCTGCTCATTCCTTCAATATTAAAAAAATCTTAACTTGTTATGTCAGTCATGCTGAAAATAATATTTACATCCTCAAGTAATTATTAGTTTAAAATTAAAATCTTAATTTTATTGTTTTTTGTCCAAAAGATAATATTTTTGTGAAAATGAAGTGTACTACATGAAATCAATTTCATGTTATACATGATAAAAGCAGTTGAAATATTACATCTGTGAAGACTGATATAATATGGTAAATTAGAGCACATTTCTAATTCCTTAAATGAAAGCTTGAAGAATTTGAAGATTACTCTTTTGAAAATGTTAATGACTATCCAATTAAAAGAACTTCGACTATTGTTGGTAAAACAAGGACATTTACAAGAATTATTGGTGATTTTATATGTATGGAATTTTATATAATGGAAGTATGGACCCATGTGTCAAAACCAGCCCTTTGCCTGTTTGGAACACAGATAGGTCCATTCATTAGCAGGTTGTCTACAGTTAGAGAGATAGAATAGCAGAGTTGGGTGGTTTCCACAAATACTTTGTTGCTCACAAAGCCAACAATGTTATTATCTTGTCCTGTGAAGAAAACCTTTGCTTATCTCTGATATAGATGATGACTGATACTGTTGTGTATTTGAGAAGTGTTTCTACTTTTTTCCCAAGGAATCCTCAAAACCCAACAGGTTTTTGTTGTTGTTGTTAATTTGTATTTGTTCTTACTTTATTGCAGTGCCATTAATATTGATGGGATCATCCTAAAATACTCTTATTTTACAAATACAATCATAAGGCTCAACATTTTCTTCTTTCTATTTCAGACCTGATAGGGGAAATTTAATCTGGGCCAATTTATTGACAAAATGTTATTGGTATTTACAGCACATTTTAAACTATTGCCAGTTCCTATTAATAAGTTATATATACCTATAAAATAATGAATGAGATTTACTTTTTTTAAAAAATGATTAAGCCAGGAAGGGTGTTGCATATCTATAGTCTCCATTACTCCAGGCACTGAGATGAGAGTCTTGCTTGCACTCATGAGTTTGAGACCAGCCTGCACAACATATGAACACTCCTCTTATGAACACTCCCTCTTCATATATAAGATACTTTATATATAAGGTACACTGCTAATCTCATTGAAGAAATGAAAAGATGAATAAAACAGAACTTTATTTTAAAGATACACATTACATAAGCCTTCAGAAGGTAGTAACAATCTTTAAACCCATTTGGATGTTCTATTCAAATATGACACTACCTGAAATATGTTCTTGACCACAAAATTTTAAGTTAGTTTTTAGAAGTTTTAGGGCTGGGACTATGGTTTAGTGGTAGAGCATTTACTTAGTGTGCGGGACCCACTGGATACAATCCCCAGCACTGTAAAAACAAATACACACAAATAAATAAAAATCTGATAAATCTCCTGGTAGAACATGTTTAGCTACCAAGAAACAATTTGCAAAGTAAAATTGGAGACCATTTAATGAGTCAAAGCAGTGTTTGACCTATCTATATCCTTAGGAACACAGCCAATTGTCTGTACCACCACAAACACAAAGATGCTGACATGCACATTGGCAAGAAATAAAAAAAAAAACACACACACACACACGAGCAATTGCAGTTATCCTCCCATTGTTCCAGTGTGAAAGCCTTGTGACTCAGGAGAGTAGATTATTAGGGGAGATGAAAGTTCTATGCTATACACATGTCTATTAAACACAAATTTTGCTTCATTCTTTCCAGGTTGCATATGAACAGATATATGTGCACATGTAACATGTTTGTTATATAAACGTTGGATATGAACATATATAATATTGTGCAACCTACAATGCCTATTTATATAATATATATTCATATGTAACATGATGTACATACACATACATATCAAATTTCCTCTCTTCTGAACTTTATGGATTTGTGCTTATGTCACTGTTATGTACTTTTAATACATATTTGCCTTATATTATGGTTCCAATAGACTGGGTGAGGCTATAAACTAACTGTATATGGCTATCATCTTATAGCATTCAACATATTGCCTTGCAAAGAATGAGTTTTCAATTGTCTTTAAATATTGAATTCATATTTTTCATATTATAAAATGTACCATGGGATATTGAAAACAGTCTACCTTAGCAGTTTTCAAAAGCTCTTAAATAGTAAGAGCTGTTTGAAAAATCAAAATTAATTGAGCTCTCCAACATAAAAACTGAACAAAAGTAGGGTTTCTCTAGATAGAATGGGAATGTAGTGGTAGGGCATTTGGGACCCCTTCACATACCTGACCACAGCTCATAACTTTCAACAGAGCACAGCTGGGCAGCTATTGGACTAAATCCTTAAGTTTACTTCTATAGATGAGGAAACCAGCACTCAGAGTAGCCAAGTGACTTGTGCCCAGAGTTTACAACTAATTAATCATAGAAAAATAGGGCTGTTTTACCCTGTGCCAGTTTGCCAAGGATTTCAAATGTATGTCCACATTTAAATTTCAAGGTAACTTTTCCTACTCCTAAATGGATGACATTAAAGACAATCATGGATGAGATATCGTATCTGTTATTGTCTCTGTGTTCCATGTCCCTCCTAACTGTGCTACTGCTTGATGAAAATTCTCATGGTTTTGTGAAACATTCAGATTACAAGATCAGACAGCATTTCTAAATCCAGAATAACAATAAGCCACTTAATCACCCAATCTCAGTCTTTATGGGGCAAACATTGAAGGAAAATAAAACCATTTACAAAACCAAGTACTTCTCAAGACTTACACACACACACACACACTAGCATATAGTAAAATCTGTCATTGAAAGGCAATCCTATGTAGATAGCCTGATTCCTGATTTCATTATTCATTCACCATTTATTCTATCATTAAGTCAGTGACAGTGTGGCAGCTTCTTCAAATACAGAAATGAGTAAGACAAAATTGGTCACTCTCCTTATGGCATTTGTAAAAATGCACAAAATAAACAAACTAGAAAATATTTACTTGAGCAATATAATATTAAGCTGCATTAATACTAGGAAAAAAATGTGAATTCAAACAAATGGAGAGGAACTGGAGCAGCTCACTTTGAATGGGATGACGTAATCAAGGAAAATCTGAAATGGGAGTGATAAGCAAGGAAGGACCTGGAGAATGTGGAGTAGCCCCATGTGCACAATGCTGTGGGAATATCTTCCCAATCAAAGGAAGTAAAATGCTAAGCTCTGCAAGGTAGAAAGACACTTGGTATGTGAAGGTCATGAGTGGAACCGAAGACTAAGTAAAGGGGCAAGGATGAGGTTGCTTGACTAGAGCCAGGCATTACAGGCTATGGTGAAGGTCATGGTCACATTTTCCTTCTAGGATGAGTGGGAAGTTACTAAAGGAGTAAGCATTTACTTACCTTTTAATCCATTCACACGTTTATGCCTTTTTAGTTAACTATCTATAATTACTACTCCCAAAACACGAAACTCCTATTAAGAACCTAGGGAGAACATCAGGGAGAATAACATCTTTTCTATTACAATCTGAAGCTCTGCACTGGGCTATCACAAAGCAATGAAGCATAGATGAGATGGTGTGTCCAGTAATAAAGTTGAGGAACACATCAAAAAACTGGTTCTTTAACTTTTTTTGTATTTTTTTTTTTTTTTTTTTTTTTTGCCTCTGCAGTGCTCTCATTTAAATTCTTAGTTCTTGACCATTAGAATTGTAAGTTGAAGCCAGGCGCGGTGGCTCACGCCTGTAATCCCAGCACTTAGGGAGGCTGAGACAGGAGAATCACAAGTTCAAAGCCAGCCTCAGCAACAGTGAGGCGCTAAGCAACTCAGTAAGACCCTGTCTCTACCTAAAACACAAAATAGGGCTGGGGATGTGGCTCAGTGGTCCCCTGAGTTCAATCCCCAGTCCCCCACCAAAAAAAATGAATTGTAAGTTCAGTGGTTTATGACAGTGATGTCATCTTGAGTTATAACAACAGTCCAGGATAATAGAACACTGAGGTGGTAAGAATCTGTTCGATTAATCTGGGACAGTAACAATAGACACTACTCTTGGAACAGTGCTACCATGTAATGCCAAACTTTAGCATGAACTGATGTAGGTTACTACAAAAATGATATGTACCTAATTTTTTCAGAAACCTTTTAATACTTGAAGGTGCTAAATTTTTTTGAAGAGGAATTTATAATTGAGACAAATCAGTATATTAGGAATTGAAATATCAGAAATATTTAAACATGTAAAAATGCAAATTTACCTAGAGAAACTGGCAGTTGATATGTCAATCTCATAAAAGATACTTATACAATTTTGTTATATTTTAGTGCTATTGTTTTGAAAATGAAGACTAAGGCAGTGAGAATGTGTCTTTTAAATGCAAAATAAAAATATGTTAATTTATCTAAAACATCGAACACTAACTTCAGCCCCTTAGGAAACTTGAAAACATTTTGAGGAAAATAGAGCAAAATCTGGCATACTACATGTTTAATGATTTAAAATGGTACAGTATGGTCTTCAATCATGTTTGTAGAGAAAGCAGTGTGGACAAGGCAGTCCCAGGGAAGAAATTATATTAGGTGATTTCATGTATTAGGTTTCAAAATGACATTGAATGAACGGGTCACTAAGCTAGAGAATCAGAGTTACAAAAGCTTTAAACAGATTTTAAAATATCAAATGTTACAAGGGACAATGTAACTTAAAGGAATCTCTAGAGTAAGTGGAAGGAAGGAGGTGACCTAGAGCGCATACCTCAGAGGGCTCAGGGGATTGCCAGGTCATTATCGCCCATTGAAAATGTGGGCCCAGTATTCCCAAACTTTTTCATTTTTCAAGATAAGTCATAAATCTGGATTTTAATGTGTGATATTATGAGTTTTAAATTTCACATCTAAGTTTAAAAGACTAAATTCAGACCATACAAAACACGTCTGTAGACTGATAGTACCCACAGGATCAATTTTTCACACACCTCTAGTTTAGAGCCACAGGAAACCCTATAAGTTATCTAATGTTTCTTCAGATTTTATAGGTCAGTGAATCAATTGCTTTCTCCTCAGTTTTTCAGTTATTTTAATTATAGTATTTATTTGCATCTAAACCTAAGGATCTCCTCAGTATGTTTTGCCTGTGACCCTGAATGTGTGAATGTTGATATTCCTATTGAATAGTTCAATTCCATGGAATGACAACCTTTGCTTCTTAAGTGAGTGCAGCATCAATGTCCTGCCTACCTGTTAAAAGCATCATCACTCACCATAAATACCTCCATTTCTCCAATGGTGTGTTTGGAGAAAGTACTCATTTTGAAGGCTTAAGATTGAACTGTTCATTGCCCAGGCAACCAATATGGGTTAGTTCACATAGGCATGTTGATTATGATTAAATGTTATAGCAGTTTAATGGGAGAGTAAGACACCTAGGCTCAAGATCTTCCCTGCTCCAACTTCAATCTGATTCACAACCAAAGCAGACTAGGGAGGTCCAGTTAGGATAAGACAATAGAAAGCACAGGGCCTGTTGGCTGGCCCTCAGAGCATCATCTGCAGATGTAAAGAAACAGCCACAGAAAACCTTCCTCAATATGAACCACACATCTTGGTAGCCATAGTCCACATGAGAAAGAGCTGGTTGTCATGTTATTATTCTGCAGATAAGAAAAAAATGCCACAAACAAATATAGGTGAAGCAGACCTAAAAATGTTGTTAATGAACAGAGTGGAAAAGGTATCTTTATGTTTTTTGGAGAATACCAGAATTAAAATTAGCCATGTGTATTTGTTTTCTGTGACTCTTATAACAAATTATCACGTGTCTGGTGTATTAAAACAACAGAAATGTGTTCTTTCACAGTGGTGAGGTCTAGAAATCTGAAATCTAGCTGTCAGCAGGGCTGTGCTCCCTCCAGGGATTCTATTGGAGATTTCCTCCTTACCTTTCCCAGCTTCAGAGGGCTTCAAGTGGTTTTTGACTTGTGGCCATATCCCTTCAGTCTCTGCCATTCTAGATACATTGTCTTTTCCTCTTATCTGTGTGCCTCTTATAGGCTATCTGTCATTGGCTTTAAGGACTGCTCCATAACCCAGAATTACCTAGTCATCTCACGATCTTTAACTTAATTACACCTGCAAAGATTTTTTCCCCCTTTTTCAAATAAGGTAATATTCAAAGATTCTGGGCATTAGGATGTGGACATAACTTTTCAGGGTCCAACACTCCTCTGACTGTACCTGGATTGGTCAGAAAAGCTAAAAGAAGTCTTAATTCACCCACTTTATATTGAATAATGATTCACTTTCACTATAAGCCTCATTTGTGCACTAGAGCAAACACATGGCTATGTAATTTTACTCCCACAGAGATGTGCTTCTATCCAAAGTGTACATATGACTAGAACTTCTACACTATGGAATTTTTACTAGACAAATTTTAATTTATGGCCTTAAAGAGTTAAAACCCTGGATGGAGTTGAAGAGGGAATTGTAACTATTAGGAAGCAAGTAAAGAAGTCATTGCCATTTCATTTTATGCAAGAAAACGCCCTGGATGGTGCTGAAAATGGAATTGTAAATATTAAGCAGCAAGTGATGAGGTCATTACTATTTCATTTTATGCAAGATGCCCAGGATGGCGTTAAAGAGGAAATTGTAAATATTGAGTGATGAGGTCATTGCCATTTCATGCTATGCTAGTCAATAGTACTTGGTGCCCATTCAGTGTATCACCAACACAGTGCAAAAATTTGGAAGCATAAAGTTGATTTAACAGCTTCTCTCTTTTTCTCTGACGGCTTCTTACCATACTACAGAAATATAGTCAGTCAGATATTTATCTGGAATTTCAGACATATAGAGCTTCATAAGTTCATTTCTGCTGAAAGTCAAATTCAGATTTTTCTCAGACTTGAGAAAACTCAGACTTAACCTTGAGACTGGTGCTCTTCTATCCCTGTGTATGCATATGTGCTGCAGACATTGCCCTTTGAACACCAAGATAAGAGCCAGTCTCCCTAGCATACATGATGGTACCATATCATATCAATTGTTAGCTCTTGATGGCGCAATAAAGTTCATTAAATTACAATCATTATAGTTTATTATATGGATTTACTCATTCCTCCTCCATTTAATTAAAAGATAGTTTCGAAAAACCCATTCTGAAGAAATGTGGTCATTTTGCATTCAGGAAGTGGATTATAAACCAACAACTCCTATTAATCTACAACGCATTATCCAATAGGCATCTCACCAGGACTGTTCTTGAAGCTCAAAGAAGAGGACTAGTAAAGAACTAATCTACCTGCCAGAGACTGTACTAAGCATTTCGCAAGTGTCTCATTTCATACTTACTCCTGCAAACTGGAGATAATGAACATAGTTTATATGTTCTTGCCTTGTAACACAGCTGTGAGCAGTGACTTTGAGATTCTAAAGCTAATGCTATATGGAGAAGCCAGGAAAGATTTAGAAAGGAAAACCTGAGGTTGCCTACTAAGAGGAAGACTTTCCTAGAAATAAGAACACAGATAAATGGAAGAACTAGGCTAGAAAAGAGGATGGATATCAAGAGTGGGATCCTCACAAGAGGTGGTTAGCATGAGTGAAGATGAGAACAGCTCTATTATGTCAGACTGAGTGGTTGGGACTGGGTTTTACAGGACCTGAGATTCATTCTGCTTCTTTTAGGACTGCCGTTTTTACTGTAATTCTCAGGACTTTGCTATGTTGCATTTGATGAAATAGTATGTGCCTAGCCCATGCACGGCTAGAAGGGCACTCTCACCCCATGATTCAACAGCTGTAATTTTCACTTTCGCATTCTGGGTAAGGTGGGTAATTACATCCAGCTGTCTGCAACCATCCCACTGATGCTTTCTCACAGACCTCTGAGTCTTCATTTGTTCTCACGAGCAGGGTTGCACTGTGAGCTGTGAAATGCATCCAGCTGTCCAGTGCCTGGCAGAAGCTTGTTCATCATCTGCCTCTCTACCGTGGATCTAGATGGTTCAATCACACTGCATTTCAGTGCGGAGATTTATCTTTCTAGTCACTTTACATAGCAATCTTTGAAAATATGAGAAATCACTCTCACTCCACAATTGGAAAAACTACTAAAAATGTCCACAGCTTGGAACATGAAAAAAAAATGATACATTGTGAAAAAGTCAAAATTTAGCGGTGGAGCTGAGGAACGAAGACCAAGAAAAAAAGGTCTGACTGGTCTTTGTGAACTATCCACGTGATACACAATAGCAAAAGTGAAAAACGGCATGCAGTGCCTCCAAAGATAATACAAGTCAGAGTTTGTGACTTGAGTATTGGAGCACAAAATCAAAACAGTGGGATTTGTGGTGCATGTCCTGAGAACTTCCCCCTAAACACCTACACGTATCTTGTTCAAAGAACTCTTTTGTGGACAAAAAAAAATAGCTTATGGTCCATGTTTGTTCTTTTAGCCATTTATGAATTTATATTTATGCTAGCTATTAAGTGGTTATTTCACTGGACACCTGTTTTGGACAATGGACAATGTTCAGAAGCACAGGAATGAATGTAGAAAGCAAGGTTTCAGGCATTAAGAGAGACACATCACTTCTAGAATTGGGAATGCAATATGCAGCAACAAAATGATAAAAGAACATTACTGGAAAAAGCAACTCCTAAGGCCGGCGGTGCAGTTTGCTAATGCTTAGGAGAGAGACTGAACTACTTCGAAAGATTTCTAGTAGCAGGGTATATATCAGCGACTGTTGTATGCCAGAGTGTAGGTGGAACTAGACTAGCTCAGAATTTGAGACAATCAGAAAGGATGCTCAGGGGACAGTTAGTGTCACTGTTACAGGAAGTTGGAATCAGCAAGGACAAAGAAATAAATGGCACCAATTGAGATTTGAGTATTTGCTAGCTCTGTTTGAGGACTTGAGTTTTAATGTAAGAGATGTGAAATAGGAGAGTTTGGACCACGACCGTGCTGCCACACAACAGGAGTTTGATACCAAGTGAAACATGAATAAAGCTACCTGCATCAGAGACACGAAAGCAAGGTGGCAAGTGGGAGAATGACAATTGTATCTGGAGGACACACAATAAAGTGGAAGGAGCAAGAGTCTTAGAGCCAGGCAGACCTGGGTTTAAATCCTAGTTCCATGACTCTTGGTTGGGCTGACTATGAGCAAGTTATTAGCCTATCTAAATGCCAGTTTCCTGTTAATGAGGAAAAGGTGGGTGGGGAGGAATACCATGTAGCTTGAGAGGCTTTTATAGGATTAATAATTACCTTATGAAGTAATACATGTGGCTGATGCTCAGTAAGTGATGTTTATTGTTAGAACAGTCTTCTTTGATACTTGTTCTCGTATTACTCCTTCTACTGCCCTGTCTGCCCTCTTGCCTCATTCTCTTAGGAAGTTATGCCAGTAGCTGACTAGGGATTGAGCCATGCTCTTCTTCAGAGTTCAAAACATGTGAACCATCAAGCAAATGCACAGTGCATCTTTTTTCCCCCTCTCTAGGGAGATGAATGAGCAACTTCAACCTATGAAGGTGCTGTGAGGTGGGAAAACTCATAGGATGCAGAACTGGGTAAATCGTAGTTTTTCAGAATACACATTCTGTTGGCAGGCTGTGAAGACAAGAATGATGACAGGTGCATCACAGACACATGGTGGCAAGCAGGGAGGTCAGGATGGAAACGATGACCTATTGGACACAGGACCAAAATACAATAATAAAGTTCTATCAGGTAATTTGCAGTCATTTGGGCTGATACATATTAGGCTACCCAAAAGGCTGGGTATCATTTCCCTTGGAAAACCTGCAAAGGAGGACAAGTTTCACCTTGAAAGGCATATGCAGGTGAAGTTAAGAAATGGAGCGACTTTGTGAATCAACTATACACTTTGTGGCACTTTTATAATGTTAAAAGACAAAATGTACTTTTCAAATGATACAGAAGGTTTGAATGGGTTGACTCAAATTTTCATTTCTCCAGTGGCTTCACCAAACTTACACTCAATTCATACCATTTATTCACATTCATGAAGGCTGTCAGGCAGTCCCTTTTGGAGTTGTCCAATCAAATTCAATCAGCCAGTATTTTGTAGGGTGCCCAGGACTGAACCACAGTTCATAGGGAAGTCAAAACCCAGGTTTTCAGAAGGAAATCCCGCTTAAAGAGAACAAGCAAATGACCAGAACAGGTGAATCTTGAGCTGCTCCTCAAAGATTCCACTCACTTTTACAGCAATAATCAGCAAATTATCATCCCTTCCATTCCAGGGAAGGGCAGCATGAATGGTATTATACACAAAGCATAGACATTAACAAAGCATAGACATTATTGTATTGTTTTTAGAGTAGAAACAACTCATGATATTAAAAACAGCAGGCATGAGATGCTGCAATTATCCTCTCCAGATACAATTACCTAGATAATTTGGCACAAAAACAATTACTTTAATTATTTAGATTATATGAGGAATATGTAGATTGAAACCCTATGTCTAAAATACTTTGTTATTTTGAACTCGTATCAGGCTAAAAGCATTTATTATGTGCTTACTGTATGTCAATCAAAGAAGGAAAAGATGAAGAATACTGGCCTTCTCCTTTGGGGAAAAATTGTCAAGGAGAACCTGAGAGGCCTAAATTGAGATGGAGATATCCGCAGGAAGACTGCAGAGAATACTGCACCAGGAGATGGGAACAGCCGATGCAAATTCATAGAGGAGCGACAGTGTGGCATCTATAGGTCTTGTCATACTTATGTACTGATAAAATTGTGAAATGGTAAGAAGGGGAAATAGGAAACAATTTGAAGGAGGAGGTAGAGGGCCCATTTTTAACATGTCAAAAATATGGAACTGTTAGACAATGAGCAGGGAAAGTGTTTTGTTAACTCAGTTTTGGAGCTAAGAGTAGGAAAATATATATCAATGTTAAATCTTCAAGTAAAGCACTGGTACAAAGATATTTCTTGTCCCATTGGCATCTGAAATTGAGGTATTATGAAGTCTAGAATTTCAGGGCTTGAGATATAGCTCAAAAGTAGAGTACTTGCCTAATGTACACCAGGCCCTGGGTTCAGTCCTCACCACTGAGAGAACTCTGGAACTTAACTTTAGAACTTCTGGAATAAAGGAGCCAAGATACGTACAGAGTGGTAAATCAAACACACTTAAAGAAGCAATGTCACTAGGGAACAAGAACTGGTGATGTCAGAGCTGACACTTGGCCAACAGTCTTTCAAGTTATGGTCTTTCACAATACTTTCTTCCAGTCTTGGCCTCTATCCTTTTGGTTTACAAGGCTATAACTCCTTCAATAGAATTGTATCAGTGAGGCTACAGGGTGTGTCTTTGAGTGAGAAGAACTAGAGAAAAAGTAGAGCAAAATATCCAATGAAGTCATGAATAGATTGGATGCATAGTCTCCTCTACAGTCTTTCTTCTGAGAATAAAGAGAAAAAGAGTGAACTTAAGAACAAATTGGTCTTCTAATATGGTTTCTGTGGTCATAGAATACATTCATTTATTCAGCCTTTAATGTATCCATTTTAGGCATGCCTGTGTTCATTCATTTTTTGTATTTTCTAATCATTCACACTTTTTTTTTTTTGGTACCGGGGATTGAACTCAGGGGCACTTGATGGCTGAGCCACATCCCCAGCCCTATTTTGTATTTTATTTAGAGACAGGGTCTCAGTGAGTTGCTTAACGCCTTGCTATGTTGCTGAGGCTGGCTTTGAACTCATGATTCTCCTGTCTCATCCTCCCAAAGTGCACCACCGGTGTGCACCACCACACCCAGCTATAATTTTCAATTTTGATCCATCACTCTATCCATTCATTCATTTAGAAGAGACACTGTACTTAAGAAAATAACTTTTATGTCTAATCATAGCTAAAATAACTCAAAATGGCCAAGAAAATTCTGAGTATAGCCAACTCACTCAAATAGAGGACTTATTGTAATTGACATTTATTAGTGACTTGCTATGAAATAGGCATCACCAAAATTTCCTTAATATTTGCAATAAGTCTATGACAATGGTACTATTTTAACACAATTTTCCTAATGGAATAAACTAAAGGAGAGAGAGAGAGATGAAGTAATTTGCCAAGGTTTCTAAGAGCCAAAGGTGGGATTTGCATCTACCATAAGTGTTAACCTCCACCTGACCATCTGGATAGTCATGCTTTTCCTTTTCCCACATTAGAAAACAATTTTTAAATTATATTTCTTCTGTTCATTTGACTTATTTTTCCACCAAGTTGCCCAACCTCACGTCTTACCTTTTGATTCCTCAATGTTTCACTCTGGGTCCACTGAAAAGAGGAGGAACAACTTTAGATATTTCACAGAGAGGGAATTTAATGCAGGGGATTAGTTACACATGTGTTGGGAAAGCTCTGAAGCTAAACAGAGGAAGCCAAGCCATAGATTAGCTTCAGCTAGAAGCCTCGAGACGGGTAGTAAGGAGGTTGTCTTATTTAAGTACTGAAACCAGAATCAGGGTCAATTGGCAGAAGGTAGAAGCAAGGTGGGAGCTGCCCTATTGGAATAGAAACCACGAGTACAAGTAGCTTGGTGAAAACGTGAGTCCCAAGGGAAAACATAGTCCCTATCAAGGATATTGCTCAAGGCAGAGAGAAGAGAGAATCTATTATACTCCTACTATCTAGTATTCTACAGGTTCCTCTCTTTAATCCAGACTGCCCATAAGCAATAAGGAAAGGGAGTTTGAAAATGTAACTTAAGAGCAGAAAAGGAACATGAGAAAATCCAGCAGAAGCCTAATTCTCCAAAAGACTCAATGACTGCAGGAGCCCATTTTCAATTCTTTGATCTATAATCAACTATAGATATTACCCATGAATGGTTTGTGTGGGGGTCCTCCCCAGCCAGGTATCAGTCTCCCCCCTCGGCCAGCGGGGAGGAGGGGATCCCCGGGAGTCCCCCACACGACGGCTGAGAAAGGTAAAGTCGTCCGGCACGCAATTACCACGCCCGAGCCGGAGAGTTCTGTCTCAAGCAGGAACTGATTTATTGAGGAGAGATACAAGCTTATATAGAGGAGGGG
>PVHX01022559.1:0-27472 GCA_004024805.1 Geosciurus inauris | reverse complement strand
AAAACAGCACACTACAGTAAAGCAGCCACTTCAATGTTTATAGCAGCACAATTCACCATTGCAAAACTGTGGAAGCAACCCAGATGTCCTTCAATAGATGAATGGATAAAGAAACTGTGGTACATAGACACAATGGAATATTATTCAGCAATAAAAGAGAATAAAATGATGGCATTTGCAGGCAAATGGATGGAACTGGAAAGCATTATGCTAAGTGAAGTAAGCCAATCCCAAAAAACCAAATGCCGAATGGTCTCTCTGATTAATGGATGCTGATGAATAAGGGAGGTGGGAATGGGAAACATAAGAGAAATAGAGAAACACTGGACGCGACATGGGGGAGGTGGGGTGCAGGAAAGGGGAATGGGTATAGTAAAGATGGTTGATAAAAAATATATATAAATATATATATATATATATACTGTTCATTGAAAGTGCATATAAAGATGTTTAATATGTAATGTTATCTGCTTATAATTTTGTGCAAAGTTAGAAAAATTATGATTGTAACAATTTTTTTTCTATTTGCCTCAACAAATGCTTTCAGTGAATAGTGTGTATAGCTTCTGAAAATTTGTTTTTTTCTGTTATGTTTGATAACATGTATTAAAATGCAACTTTTGAGAAAAAAAAGTATAAAAAAAATAAAGACACGGTGAGGTTTAATCTATACATTACACTGAAACATGAACTAAACAGAAATTAGAAGGAAACCCTAGATTCCTTTTGTAGTGCAATCACTATTAATGATGCTCTCTCAATAATGCCATTTGAAGATTTTATTTATGTGCATATGTATGTGTCTACTGAGTTGTGCTGTTCAACAAAAGAGAAAGACATTTTTGATGTTTTAAATTGTATAAATGTTAAATGGTGTTATGGCAGATGGAAGCATTGTATGTATGAAAACTGCATTTATGAGAGTTAGTGGTATAGATTTTTTTAAATGCCAGCAATTTCCCCCCATGCATTTTAAGATCCATTATCAAGATTGTCAAAAGAGAAGAAACTATTGTGATTTCAAAGGACATGCAAACTACATTTATTAATCTGACTGCTTGAGTTTTAACAACAAACTGACAGCTTGAGTTAGAAGTAAGCCTATCTAAATATTCTCTGTGTGGGAGACATCACCTTCACTTACCTAGTCTTTCAAATATATATGAAAGTGACACCTGTCTTTTGGTTTATTAATGCATCAAATACAAATGGAGATGTGGATTGTCACCAAGTTTGTAGGTAAATTTGCAATGTCCTAATGTAAAAATGTAAACTGTATAGGTAGCACCTGCACAATACACTTACAGGGGCTCTGAAGACCACTTCAAATAAAGATGTACTCACTTCCCAGAGAAGTTGAAAACAAGGATGGATATTTTCCACAAAATATAGGAGATAAGTGGGAAACCATCTGACTTTAAAAAATTAGACTATCACGTGCTTAAAATTCTTGAGAGAACCTGAGGACACCACAGATAGAGAGAAATACAACTTCCAGAGATTGAAAACATTGTTCATATTGAGCTCCTTATGCTGCTCAGAGGGAAAGAACAATCTTACGTTCTAGGACACACTGGATGGCGAAAATGATCTGTAGTTTTAACAGATCATCTTGATGGGACAGATGCCCAGAATTCCAGGCATCGATTTGACTAGTTGATTCTCACACAGGCAACTCTATTTCTTATTCAGGGGCGAACTGTAGAATAACAGCATGGATTATTCAAAAAATAATACTTATTTTTTAAATGCCAGCAATTTCCTCCCATGTGTTCTAAGATCCTTTATCAAGATTTTCCAAAGAAAAGATGCTATCAAAATTTCAAAGGACATGTAAACTGCATGTATTAATCTTTTCTTTTTGAATTTTAACAACTAACTGACAGCTGCAGTGGAAGCTTCTGTGAGTTGTTAAGAGCCACCTGCCTCCAACCTTTTGACTGAGATATTGAGATAGGCTTCTTCCACCGTCTTCACCACAGCTCTTCTAGCCTTTTTAAATGCATAAATTTCTATTTTAAATATGTTTTATCTATAATGCAAAGAGTGGTTGTTTTCTTTTTTCTGATCATGGCCTTAGATTAAGAAAATATTGAAACAGTTCATCTGAACTATAAAAGTGTTTTAGTTGAAATCTATGTGACTTTGAAAACTGTAGTAAGCTTCTTAAATAGTTGCACATGTAACTCTAGGCCAAATTACATGTGAATTTTCAATTGTAGTTCATATTGTCAAGTGTCCAACAGAAAATTGAAAGATATTTTTATTTCCAACAAGGAACATAAAAATACTTGCTTCTGTAAATTCTTGGTAAGCTTTATGTAGCTGGAGATAGAGGTATTATGTTTAGGGAACTAAGGGTCATGGATAATTAAAATGTTTCTTATTTCATTTGTATCAATGTTCAGTGTCAAAAGTAAGTCTTTGGCAAATGCTGGATGATAGTCTGTTCTTAGAAAAATTCTCGGAAGAGTGCTTTTTGGGCCAGGAATACGTATTGTTAAATCAAGGAGAAAATCACATGCTTTTGATACCAGCTGCAGAGACCACAGATCTCTTATGCCATTGTGAATATGTGGGAGTCTGATTTAAGTTTCTGCTCAGCTGCAGGACTGTTCCAATCAAATGGAAGTGAGCTGTGGGTCTACTGAGAAGGAAACTACTTTTTCCTTCAAAATTAAAAAAGTGGTTTTATAGGCACATCAGTATGTATTTAGTTAAGGAATTTATGTTCTGTGACACATACTGATGAGGAGGTGATTGTTGCTGGATAATCAGCCTCTATCATGAAAAGAAAAATAAACAACTCAAAATCCTCAATTAAAATGTGAAATCTTAAATAAGAGTTAAATCTTCATGCATACCTAAGTAGGTTAAAGGGTTTTTAGGTAGTTGAATGAGCAGAGCTCTTGGGTGGAATAATTTCATTTTAGTTTAGTTGTTGCAAAACCATGTATTTATAGTTTGATGGGAATAACAGAAAATAGGCTCAGTTGTTTTCTCGGACCATTTCATAAAAGCAAAGTGGGAACACTGACCCAAAGAAGGGTGATAGTTTTCTTCTTGCTGTGACTAAAGAGAAGACCTTCTTTTCCACAACTGCATCTAGTAATTTAATATACATTAAAAGCATAACAAGGGCCAGAGTTGCTTCTGGCCATTTGAAATAGAAAGTTAATTTGTCAAAAAAAGCAGTTCTTTGCCCTCTAATTCTGGCAGCAATATTATGTGCTGCCAGGGCAGTGAGTTGTCTGTCTAGGAAATCAGAAGTAGAAGTAGTTCTTACTGGTTTCATAAAACAGGACTTGAATTTTTTGGTTGATGTATTTCCTTAACTGATTCTCTATATATCCATTTACATATATCTCTATACATCCAATTAGAATAAAAAAGAATCTAATAAAAGAGCTCTGGGATTGAAAAGGATGTTAAGCAAGATATTCCTAATAGACTGATATTAATTTGACTTTTCTATCTCTCTACTAAAATTAGTTTGAAGACTGTGGGTGTCAAGAGAGGACTATTAGAATAGGCTTTGCAAGAAGAATCTTGTCACTTTTCATTTAGAACAGTTTGCAAAAATATAGTGTAACTTACATGTTACATATTGAAAGAAAATACATCTTTGTAGAAAAAGAAAAAAATAAAAACAAGTTTGCATAGACTCCTAAATAAAAGCTTTTAGAAGAAAGTTGTGTAGCCTGCATACAATGATTCCTTAAAAACCAACCCTTTCCCTCAATTCAAGACAACTCTCAAGGGCCATTCCTGCTCCAAAGCTCACCTGTTGAAACTGCATCACAGTTCAAATTCTTTCCCTACCCAACATGCTTTGCTCATCCTTCATAGGTATTCTTGATAGGCAACTTTCCAACAACATCTTGCACACAACTCTCAAGTCTCAGAGTCTGTGCCTTGGCAACGTGTTTTAAGAGACTTCATATCTAGAACCCTGATGGTGGTGGTTGGATTTTGTCTCTTTTCACATAATTTCAAGACCTTTCCATGAGGATTATCTAGCAGCTTAGTCATTTCTTTCATTAGGACCCAGGGCTTTGAGAGACTGAGGCAGAAGCAGTCAGTCTTTCTAAAGACTGGGCCCATAAATAGCACAGAATTGCTTTCTCCATAGTAAGTTGATCAAAGAAATAAGCAAGCCCAGATTTAGAAAACAAGGAAGAAAATCAAAGTATGAAAGAATTTTCATCCATTTTAATCTATTTGATGAACTAATTAGAATGCTTTAACTTAACAGAGAAAATATTTTTTTTGCCACTCCTCTCTAAGGGAGTGTAGATTTAATGTCTTATGAATTATTTGTCAGCCAAATGCATTTATTAATGTCAGTAAAGAAAAATATGGAGTCTTCTTGGGCTATGGCTGGATAGAGGGTGTGATGAGGGGGTTGTAATGTGTAATACTAGATGAATTATTCCTCTCCTGTGTAAATTCTCAGAGGAATAGCCATTATAGATACATAATTTCAATCCAAATACACAATAGTGTAACCCAGTAGAAAAAAAAGTAGCAATCTGTTAGAAAGTAAGAATATAAGATCTGAAATCAGGTAGATTTGAACTTGAGTTTCAGCTTTGAAACTGAGAGAAAGTGACTGCTGATAAATTAAACTTGGAGCCTCCCTTTCCCCACTTGCACAGTGGGATTAGAGATGATCTTTTTCATGGGCTTTGAAAGTCAAATAAAATGAAACAAGATGATCTTAAAAGTATTTGTATTGGATGTGGTGCAAAAAACACTCAAGAAATAGTGACCGAAATTGCAAAAAGACAGCAGCAGGAGCTACATTACTGATATGAAGGAAAACCAAAGAGGCACTAATGATAACATATCTGAGTGATATGGAAGGTACTCAGAGAAGACATTCAACAAATGCTACAGAATCTGAGTCATCATAAAGATATTAATCAGGAAATGAGCTGCACTTTAAGGATCCTGGTAAAGGATAGGCTAGAGTAGATGATTAGAAAGCATCTTCTTTATCAGTATAGTCAAAGACAGTGGAGTTGTTTTCTAGTAACCATTTCCCCAATATTATTTAGATGCCAATGCAGAATCTTAGTTTTTAGGGGGAAGTTTGTTATCCACATATTCTCAAGTCACTGAATAGCATCCCTCAGTTATTTATCATTCTCAGTGCTGATTAGATTCAATTGGAAGTAAAAAAATCTAGACTTCTTATGCATGTCTTTTAAATTTTTTATTTATTTTATTGACTTTTTGACAGGGCACAGCTAGAGAAGACAAAAACTCAGTTCAAAGAAAGTATGTGTACCAATCTATTCCACCCATTAAATATTGATAAAATTACATTACAGTTCAAAAACAAGAATTATTGCTCCTGTATCAACCTGTCTGAAACTGAAACAAGTCTATTTTCCTTCCCCTGTGGTTAGCACAGTGTGTCTGGACAAACAGGCAATTAAGTTCTTAAAATATGAACCCAAATGAGGCTGAGACCGGGTGTGTTTTCATATTGTTCTACATGGAAAGCTCTTTAACTCACCAGGTAGTTTAGCTGCTTCTGACTTTTCTTGTTAAATTTGTATATTATGCTTGATGTTTATTCAAGTTTTTAGTAAGCTTACGGAAAAAGGATTATTTTTAAAATAAAGAAAATATTTTCCATATTTTAGTATCAATATGGTGGAAAGTAGAATTGTTCTGTGGAAAGGTCAGAACACCTTGATCAATGTTATTTCACCCATAAGCTATTAGTGTGACCTTGGGAAAGTCTTCATTTCATTCATCTGACCTGCAGGTACCTCACCTCTAAAATATAACTTATAGTAATTCTTGATCATCCCACCTGACAGATCTGTGAGGCAAAAATGAAATTATGAATAGGAGAGTGTGTTAAAGGGCTATATAAAGTTTAGTTTCCATCAATATTTTAACATTAAATCTATAAAAGTTTATAGTATTATATTATGCTTGTACCATGCCACAAATATTTTGGATATAAAATTAAAAAGAGTTAGCCAGAGTATTTCTATGCTGTTTGCCAAGAGGTAACAACCTACCTACTTGAAATTATGTATACATATCTAAAATAAAACACACATAAGCACATTTATTTTATTTTATTTTTTCCAAGCCAAACTGTGTCTAGCTTTATTAAAGATACTTTTCATAAACAATCATGGTATTTTAGGCAGAACATGAGCAGACAATTGATAGCAGTGTACATACAATAACATTCAAACTCCCTTCTTGGATAGACTACCAACATCTGAAAGCCACTGTAAAACCCGATGAAGTCTTCATTTGATGCTCTCAATAGGGGGAGTTTAGAGAGGGTTGACATTTCATATTTAGCATGTTGTTTAACATTTTTTCACAAGCCCACCCTGACTTTCAGGAAATTAAATAAAAATTGCAGAATTATTAATCTAAAGATCTATAATCTAGAAAAGGAATTCCTGCTCTTTGGGGGGACACTATCTCAATGATGTTGCTGGAATGTGCAGGCTGCTCAACACACTGGTAAAACCAACTGTTGGGAGTCAGATATCAATAGGTATCAAGGTTTAGGGAATTAAATCTATGCCTATGGCAGAGAGGAAGAGGAGAACATAAAAATGAATTTGAGTTTTTCCACACCACAAGGTGTTTGTGCCAAGGTGGCTATGTGTACCAACATCAGGGAATACTCCTCCTTGGAGCCAGGAGGAAGTCTCCCAAAACTAGCAGGGAATGGTGTTTTTTCCCCATAGCAATCCCGCTTTGGAGATATTCGACTAGTGATGTATGCTCCTTCCCCCAAAACAACAATGACATGTTCTGTGTGCTAACAACATGCTTTACAAAAAGTAAAACAAAATTCTACATTTTTATACAACTTGATAAAAATAATATTTCAAATTGTACAGTCATCAGAAGTAGACAGCTAGAAAAAATGCACATACTTCACTTGGCATCTCCAGCACCTTCAGCTTTCTATGGCTGGTCTGTTTTGTCATCTCTGTTATCTGCAGGATTATTCCCATTCTTGCCAGCATCAACTTTTCCCGTTTTCCCTTTGGGTAACTTCTCTCTTTTTTCCAAGGGCCTTTTTAGGCTTGGGCTCTGGCTTTGGCAGAGCAGGGTTAGCAGACAACCTTGCACATCTTCTCTGTGGGTGGTCCTTCACCTTGGCTTTATCTCCTTTTGCATCATCCCCTTCAGCCTTTCTCTTGGGCATGGTAGGGATAGTGGCAGGACACTGGCACTTGATGCAGGAATGCAGTGGAACGTGGCTTTGGTTTATTTTATTATTTTTAATAAATAATTCCATTTAGTATACATATGTATTATATACAGAATGAATGACATATTACATTTTTTTTTTCAGTACTGGGGATTGAACCCAGGGATGCTCTCTCATTGAGCTACATTCCCAGTCCTTTTTATTTTTTATTTTGAGTTAGGGCGTTGCTAATTTGCACAGGCTTGTCTCGAACTTGTGATTCTACTTCCTTTGCCTCCTGAGTAGCTGGGATTACAGGTGTGTGCCACCACTCCTGGCTAAATTTAACTTTTAAATTATGTTTGTGGCTGTGTTCTCAAGCTGTCCCCTGCCTTTTCTATGTTCTTTCTTGGAAACTGCTTTAATATTCACTCTCTTTTCTAGCTCCTTCTCCTTTGGTTTTATTGTATTATGTTTTGTATGAAGTTTGTTATGGCCAACATTGTTTATGTAAAATAATTAAATAAGTTCATTATCTGTATTTACTTTAGAAAACATTTTCATACTTTTATTATTATTTTGGTAAATGCAAAGTGGTGGAGTTGGAGGAGGGGATATTTTTAGCAAGTTCCATTTAAGACATTGCTGGAAGTAATTAATGAATGTCAAAAAATCCTAAGCATGAAATGTTCAGGACTTTCCAAGAGAAAAAAATGGAATAAAATTTGGGCTTCATACATCTAAATAGTTCTTTTGATCAGAGAAATTTTGATTATATTCTTTTAATTTTCTTCCTCTAATTTGCTCATTGACTTTGTCTATATAGCCACACAGTTAACAAATTGGCTGATATTTCTGGTTATCTTCACAGTCAATTATGCATTGATCAACAGATTGACCATGTAGCAATTCGATTTGGTTACTAACAATAGCTGCAAATATTGGATTGACTACTGTAGTTGTTAATTCAGCTGTACAGAGAAGGTTTCAGAGAATAACTTTAGGAGTATATATAAAATATCTCACATTTGCAAATGATCCTCCAAATGTTGAATCTCTGGCCAAAATAAAGTTTAATTTGAACAATTCTTGTTTTCACAGATTGTATATTAAAAATAGAACTTGATGTGGAACATAATTTAAGGTGTTTTGAACTAACAAGGAAACATTTGCTCAGTTTTCTTCTGTGTAAAGCAGGTAGACATGATTGCTAGATTGACAATGAGGTATGAGTAAATATTATTGACAATGAGTAAATATTATTGTCCTTCAGTGTGGAAGAGGATGTTGGCTCTTACAATTACATTATTCTTTTACCCATTGTTGATTTTGGTGAAATTATTAAAATTCTTACATCCTATTCTATATTGTTATTTCCTCTTTTCTGTATAAGTGCTATTGAAAGTTAAGGAGAATTTGATTGCTATGAAATGGGAACTCTGTAGTTTAATTTGAACTGATGAAACTATATTGCTTGCAAGTCTAAAATATTTATTATTCAGCCCTTTAAGGAAAGGTTTGCAGACGGCTAAAAGGGAAGTGTTAGTACTACCCTTTAGAATGAATTTAAGACTTTTCCACCTAAACACCAATCCTTTCTCCATTCTACCCAAGAAGCCCCACTTAGCCTCAGATTGGGGCAATAAGAATGATTCTGAGACATCAGTGGGCCAGGTCTCTAAAGGGTAAATCTTTGAGTGGGATGAGCAAAGAATTAAAATCCTTGATATCCCGGATTTTTTAGTTTTGGGGGTTTCTTGGCTTTTTTTCCTCTTACATTAGTGTCTAACAATGATCCAAAGTCATCTTTCTTTTGAGAAATTTTTTATTTTTCAAAAAAAGTATAATTAACAAATAATGATGGATACCTATGGGGTACAAGGGAATGTTTTGATCTATGTGAATATTGTCGGAATATTTAATCAAGTTATTTAACACATCTATCATGTTAAAGTCTTCAGGAATTCGATTGCAATCAGGATGGAGTTCAGAGTCCTGGAGTATGGGGGTCCATGTGGTAGCTTGTTGCTCTAGGCCTTGAAATTATCTTTCATTGCTTTGCTTCATTATACCATTAATGCAGAAAGATCAGTTTAGTTAGGGTGTGTGTTTAAGGTCAAGGGGGAAAGGTAGATATCTGACATTTTCATGTAGGCTGGACAGAAAAGTTTTTGTGATTCGTGTGGGGTCTATCTAGCTCACTGGGCTTAAGGATCACATTCCACATTTTGAAGCCAAGTTCCAGTGATAAAGCATGTGTGTTTGCTGCTCTTTTACACAGAGCATCTGTGGTGTCAATAGCCTTTTTGTTGGTCGAGGATTCAAAATTCCCAGCCAAGTTTCCCCTTTTCCACAAAACTGAAAATGACATCACCACAGATGCATCTCTGCTTGCAATGGGGTTAAGTCCTGGTAAACCCATTGCAGGTTGAAAACACTGTAAATTGAAAATGTATTTAATATACCTAACCTACCAAACATCAACAGTGCAACACCTTGTAGAGTTTTGGTTGTTTACTTATGTGATCACGTAGTTGACTGGGAGCTGTGGTTCATCTCAAGAATATCTACCACATAACCCTAACCCTGGGCAGAAAGCCAAGTAAAAAACTTGAAGGACAGTCTCTACTAAATGCATGTGGCTTTCACACCATCTGTAAAGCTGAAAACTTGGAAGTCAAATCCTTACAAGTCCTTTTGAATTAATTGATGTTGTTAAAGTCCCTGTCCTTGAGGAATTCCTAGTCTGGTGACAAAAACAAATGCAAACAGTTAAATATAATGAAGTGTAGTAAAGGATAACATTTTTCAGTGGTGTGAGGAGCTGGCTGGCTCTTAGTGGCTCCATTGTTAAATATTCAGAAATCTTGACAGCTGGGTTGTTTAAATATTGGTGCCTTGAAATTGGCCGTGGTGAGCATATCTCCACCATGCAAATTGGCAAATGCTACAAATTAGGAAGATTCTGCTGTTGTTTAGGGAGCCTAGCTGCCAAAGCAGCCATGCATTTGAGCAGGAAAAAGGAAGGAGAGGGCAAAGTTCTTGTGAACAGAAATGATTAAAACATAATATATAAAAATATCAGTAATACTAGATGTTTAAAAGGGTTGATTTTCTTTGAGGTGTAACTATTAATTCAGTCTTACTCATTTAAATAAGAAAATCATATATGTTGTTATTCTTTTACATACTTCATTTGCAATTGATGTGATAGGTAAGTTTTTCATGATTTTCTCTTGCTATTTTTCACAGATTTGGATATACTCTGTAGATTTTGTTTTCTTTTCTCTAATACAATATTTAGTATTATAGGCGTTCTAATGTCAACCTGATTGAAATGCAAACTGTCTCATTCTTTCATGCTTTAGTATTGTGTATTATTCCATAAGCCTAGATTTACATTATTTCCAAGAAGTAGCCCAATATTTAATGAAGCTTTCAAAGTTATGAATTTGGTTTTCTCCTTTACCTTAGGCAAATTTTTCTGTTATGAATTTCCCTTAGTTACATCAGAAATGCCTTTTGAAGTCTGAATTGCCTTTCGCTTCTGTCCCTTTTCTTTGGATTTACAGTTTCTCAAGTTCACCATTCTTGTTACTCATTTGATTTTGTTGCTTCCATTTTCGTCATCACCAATGGGAATTTTAGCTATGCCCTACTCTGGAGTTTACCTGTATTCTTTCACTACTTTAGTCAGATTTCTTTGTTATTCTCTACTTTTATCATACACGTTTTACTCTTCTCTCTCTTATTTCAGTGACTACTTCCATCTTTTCTTGTTTTTAAGAACATCAAGAATAGTCTACTAAACTTTTTGTTGTCCATTTGTTCCATTTTCTACTGTTTTTCTGTTTGTTCATCTTCATGCAGATAAAGATTCATCTAGACCTGACCTTTTTCAAAAGATGATTTCTTGGTTTCATTAGCTTGATCTGCCCTTCACCTGGGTGCAGGAAGCTTCTTCCATCCTCTATAACCAAAGGAAGATGTACACAAGTCTTAGGAGGTGCCTTTCTAACTCTGAGTTGCCCAGAAGGGATGACATTCAGGGAATGGAATCTCAGTGAGTGCTTCCCAGCATATGACTCTGACTCATGTGGAGATCCTGAGTGGAAACACAGGGCAATTTTTGCCTGGCTTAAAAAAAAATGATTCTTTGCTAGGCACAGTTGCATACACCTGTAATCCTAGTGGCTCGGGAGACTGAGGCAGGAGGATCACCAAGTTGAAAGCCAGCTTGAAGCAACTTAGTAACCTAGTGAGACCCTGTCTCAAAATAAAACATAAAATTGAAAAAAAAAATGGCTGAGGATATGGCTCTGGATTTGGTCCATTTAGACAAAAAAAGTCATGTTTTCTTTGCTTTTTGGTTTTTATCAAAATTTAAGGCAGACAAAGGAGGATGAATCAAAGATTTTCCTAACCCTGACTTGGATTTATCCTTGTTGTTCTTCATTTGAAGCTATATTATATGTTGTGGAACAGGATTTCACATCAGCAGCACTGTTGATACCGTGAACCAGATGATTCTTTGCTACAGGGCTGTCTGGTGCACAGTAGGATGTTTAGCATCCTCCTTGGTGCTTGTCCAAGTAGAAAAACCTAACCTTTAGCTGTGCCAACCAAAAATATCTCTAGACATTACCAATGTTCCCTGGGGAGCAAAATTGTCCTCTGTTCCTCCTGTTGAAAACAACTATAGATTCTAAAAATATACTTCTAAATCCACACTAAATGCTATGCATTTTTGTGAAACTGTCTCCAAAATCAAATGATATTATTTTGTCTGAGTTTTATTGTACTATTACTAGCTTTTTTTTCTGTCTTCATAGGCATTCAATGGAATGTTCAAAAGACCTATATGAGATATTACTTTTTTTGCTGCTGTATTTTTTTCCCATGTATACATTTGATAAATTCTTTTTTGGTACACAACATATGCCACACTCTCTGAAACAGCAAACTGATTAAGACTGTCTCCTTGCCAATTCTTATCTTTTAGGAATTTGTCTATATTGACCATATTTACCCTCTTCAAATTTATTGCCCTTTTGCCTTTCTTAATAAACATTTCTTTTCTTCCAAACTTTATCTAAATGGAGGACTTGTCAGTGTTTTAAAATGTTACTCTTATTTACAACTTTCCAAAGGAAGGTGATAAATTGTGATATTCCTTAATTTTATTTGATCATGAGATTCTGTTTCCTCCAGAACATCTAATGAGATGATTAATCTAGGGTTGAAGAAATCAGGTTGTCTTATTCTTGTGTGGTGTCATTTAATTCTTTTTTAAAATTCAAGTTCCATGTAACGTTTGGCATTTTTGCAAGATTTCAGTAAATTAACTTTTTGTTTGTTGGCTTGTTTGCTTTTTGTTTTTGTTTTTGATTATACCCAGGGTACTTAACTACTGAGCAACATCACTATCCATTTTTATTTTTTGTTTTAAGACAGTGACTTACTAAGTTATTTAGGTCCTCACTAAGTTGCTGAGGCTGGCCTCAAATTTGAATTCTGCCTCAGCTTCCTGAGTTGCTAGGATTATAGCATGTACACATTTCTCTATCATTTGCAAATGGATGACGGTGATATTTTCAAATTAATATCTTCAGCCTTGATGTTTCATATAGTTCCTGGCCACCTGGCCACAATATTCAATTCCTCCTATGTATTGATGAAATCTCAAAAGTACCTTGAACTCAGTACTCCTTCCAAGACATTTCTGATTTGCAAAATAGTATAATCGCTCGCTTTCTTCTGTGCCTCTAACACTGTTCAGAGAAGTGGGATACCTGGCTTTGCTGATGACAGACTTGAATACCTTATTAATGTAAATAGAATCCAGGAGTGGTGGCACATGCCTGGACTCTCAGCTGTACGGGGGCCTGAGGCAGGAGGATGATGAGTTCAAGGCCAATCTGGGCAACACACCGGGCCCTGTCTCAAAATAATAATAATAATAATTATTATTATTATTTTGGATACTGCTTGCAGAGTCTTGGCAAAAAGTATTAAGTGCCTTTTATTTTCCTTTTTTTTTTTTTGCTTTTTTTCCAGTCCTAAAGATTTTTCAGGTTGGCACTGGTCCAGTGTGATGATTAAACATTTGTTTCTTAAAAAGGGAATTGATTCTTTTGTTTTGTGTTGCTCAATTCAAGATTAAATCATGAGGGGATTTGGAAGGATGTACCGAAGTTTCATCTGATTCAGTGAGAAAAATATATTACCAGATAAAAATTTCTTTGCAATAGCTCAAGAAAGTAATAGTGTTCTTTAAAATTAAAGCTCCACATAGCACCTCTGATTAAATCCAAACCATAATAAACATGGGTTTGGAGGAAGCACTGAATCTTCCTGCCTCAATTATTTGCTGGACCCAGAAACACCATTTATTTCTCCTTCCTTTCGAGATGGGTATGTTATGGACATATTTATCTTTGTGTTCAGGTACAACAAGACAGAGATGAGGAAGACAATCTGCCCAGAACTAGGAAACAATATTAAACAGGCATCTTGAGGAAATTGCAAAATAGTTTCTACTATATCAGAATTTTCAATTCCCGGTATCTTACTTTAGAACTTTTGTATTACTTTGGTACGGCTTGTAAAATGTTCCATTTCAAAAACTTCCACATCCCACAGAAATCTGTATCCTTTTTGTTGTAGTCTATAAGAAGACCACAGATTGCAATCTGTTGATTGTAAAAATAAGTGTTTTGATTTTCTTTTCTTAGTTATCAATGCTGACTTGTTCTTTGTCAAGAAAAAGCAAATGCTAGCTTTCTGTTCTTCTGTATCTATGTGAAAAATGAAGCCTCAGAGGATTGGACTTCATACTGTAGGTAGAATTACTTTTATTTGTTCCTGCGTCTACAACTAGCATTGTTTCAAGTTCAGATACTGCAACCAATAAAATGGAGTCTTTACTTTTATTAACTTGATTTAGACATCTAAGGTTACTATGCTCTGAGAGATATAATTTGACAAAACTAAGCCTATCTGTATATGCAATGTAATGATATGATTTTTAATAGAGTTATGTAACAGCACTAAATGTGCATTAAAATATAAGTCAGTGACTATATTTATTTAAGGGGATGGTATATAGATGATAGTCTATAGAGGCAAATGGAACATTACTGAGAAACAAATGATAACGTGACACACACACTTCAGTACTCATTGCCTATATTCTGACAGAGGTGAAAGTGTAGAGTGCACACTTTGCTTAGGTTATAAACATGAATTTGCATCACCTATGTCACATATGCTATTTAAAGCATACATGTTAGAATATTCAATAGGTTTCCTTGAAAGAAACTTTGATGTTATGAGTATAATAACCCAATGAAGAAATCAGGTTGTCTTATACTTGTGTGGTGTCATTTAATTCTTTTTTAAAATTCAAGTTCCATGTAACGTTTGGCATTTTTGCAAGATTTCAGTAAATTAACTTTTTGTTTGTTGGCTTGTTTGTTTTTTGTTTTTGTTTTTGATTATACCCAGGGTACTTAACTACTGAGCAACATCACTATCCATTTTTATTTTTTGTTTTAAGACAGTGACTTACTAAGTTACTTAGGTCCTCACTAAGTTGCTGAGGCTGGCCTCAAATTTGAATTCTGCCTCAGCTTCCTGAGTTGCTAGGATTATAGGTGTGCACCACTATGCTCAACAAAAGAGAATATTGTGAGTTAATATTATAAAGCTCTTAGAAAAAATACATAATGTGAAGTAAGTTCTTGGTATTTGCTCTTATTGCACCTAGAATATTCACTGTCAATTAATATTAAATTAGCATTAAGTGTCTATTATTTGCTGGTTCTATAAACTGTAAGAGTCACAAATATGGTATACATGTATTTTGTACACATGAACTGTGCTCATTAATGGTAAGGAACATTGAGAATATAACATTAACATTGTATTTTGGTAAGTGCACAGTGGATCAGAAGTTGAATGAATGGAGGGATCCTCATAGTCTCAGGCAAGGTGCAGATTTATTGATTTTGGAGGGGAAGATTGCGGTAGGGGCACTGAAAATTACAGAAAGGAAAAAAAAAGAAAAGGAGATAGGATAACATAAAGTATTTATAGGCTGGCAGTACTAGAGGCCAGGCTGAGGAGATGAGATTAGAAAGCAGTGCCAGAATCAGAAGTCTTGAATTTATTCTATTTAGCATTGACTTTTTCTGGGCAGGAATAAGCCAGGATGACATTTGTATTTCAGAAGATTAACATGACTGTTATATATAGAAAGGATTTTAGGGAGAGAGGCTGGGAAGCTAATCAGATGGCTAATAGGTAAATAGGAAAATAGCAGTGTAAATGAAATGAAAACACGGATGTAATGGGCATTAGCAAAGAAGAATCATAAAGTTTTACTGTGCTGATAAGTTTCTATCTATCTTGAATATTACAGTAAATCCCTTTATTTATGAAAATTATTTCAGAATTCTTAAGGATTGCAGTCAATTTTTCATAAATGCTAATATTTTTTCTTTGGCCAAATTAATTAACTGAATAATGATAGATGGAAGAGATAACAATTACAAAGCACATGTAGTTTCATGTGTATTTTGAAATCTGGTTCTCTAAATTGAACTTTGACCATAATTCAGTTACACAATTTAGAACTTACTTATGTAAGTTTGGGCAAATTTTAAGTCTCTGAACTGCATATTTTTCATCCATAAAATGCAGAAAAAAACTTTTTCTCATGAATTTATAATGAGGATGAATAATATATTTTAAATGCTCAAATATTTGTACAGTATATAATAATTATAGAGTAAATGTTAAGCATATATAACACAAGGAAACCACCTGTAAGAAAGTAGAAATCTGGGGGCTGGGGTTGTAGCTCAGTGGTAGAGCGCTTGCCTCGCATGCGTGAGGCACTGGGTTCGATCCTCAGCACCACATAAAAATAAATAAAAATATTTATGTCCATCTATAACTAAAAAAAATTTTTAAAAATTAAAGAAATTAAAAAAAGAAAGAAAGCAGAAATCTGGCATTACTGCTGTATCTATCACTGTGGCTAGAATATGATGTACTTTATCTTTTTTCCTTCAAGAATACTGCAACTTTTTTTCATTTCCAGCTATCTTATTGGTGCCCTTTAAGCCCTCATTGATTTGTCCTTTCTGTTCTCTTTTACCTTTGCTGTGGGTGTAATCCAGGGACTACATCTTGGATTTCTCTATCTCACATTTCCCCTCAGCGATCCCATCAGCTCTAAGACCTCACACATCACCTGTGTGCTTCTAACTTCTGTGGTACTTTTAAAGATGTGTTCTCAAGTTTTCTGATGTTCCTTCCTTCAAAAAGTTGAGCTTAATTCCAACTCCCTTAATTATGGGCTGCACTTAATATCTCTCTCATAAAGGATAGAATATAAAGTGGCAAGACACTTTCGAGATTAGCATACCATTTTGGGCTCTTTCCCTCTTCTTTTCTCTCTCTTTTCCTCATCAATTTCTCTGGATGAAGACATGCCATATGAAGCCCTACAGAGGTCCAAACAAGTGAGGAAGTGAAGCATCCACATGAGTGAGCTTGGAAGCAGATTTTTAGCTTCTCAATTCTTCAGAGATTGCAGGCTTAGTGACAATTTGATGACATCCTCATGAAATCTCTGAGCAAGAACCTCCAAGCTAAAGCATGTCTGAATCTCTGACATTCAGAAACTGTGTTAAGATAATAAATATTTTTGTTTTATTTTAAGATTTTAAATCTTGGGATAATTTGTTACAAAGCAAGAGACAACTAATATGAATGCTAATTTTTTATCTCCAACCATATTGTCTCTTGGACTCCAGACCTGTATATCCAACCACCTACTTGCATTTCTGCTTCAATATCTAGTATACATCTTGATTTCAACATGTTTGAAAGTAAACTCATGTTTTTTTGTTTACCTCTCTTCATGGCCCCAGCATAAATTTCTTATGTCAATTATTGTAAACTGTTAAGTTACTAAATCATAGAGAAACCCTTGACTTTTCTTTTATACCCTTTTTCCATCTATCAGGAAGTTCTTTGAGGTCTACTTATAAATGATGTCCTGATTTGATTACTTTTTATCACCTTATGATACCACACAAGTATAAGACAACCTGATTTCTTCATTAGGTTATTATAAAAATTCCTAATTGTTTCTTAGTTTTCATCATAGTCTCCCTCTCTCCCTGTATATTTTCAATACCAAAGATAATTATTCTCTCAAATATTATCATTATTCTTTAAAATGTTTAGTCAAATTATTGTACTTGTCTTCCTGCAGATGGTAAGTATGGACCCTGGGCTTTATCTATTTATTTTTATTTTTGTACCAGATATTGAACCCAGGGTCACTTAACCACTGAGTCACATCCCCAGTGATATTTTAAAAAATATTTTATTTAGAGACAAGGTCTCATTGATTTGCTTAACACCTTGCTTTTGCTGGCTTTGAACTCAGAATCCTCCTGGTTCAGCCTCCCAAGCCACTGGGATTACAGGCTTGTGCCACCATACCTGATTCGGACAATATTTTTTTTAAATAAGACTATTTGAAGGCACTGGAGAGTTGTTCAAAGTAGGCAGACATAAGAGGGATTTGGCTTCGAAAGAAGGAAACTCTACTGAGTGATAGACACATTTAGACTGAGGGCAATAATCAATGTGTGGTGCTGTTGGATAAAACTAAGTAGAAGTTGTGGTTTTATTGTCTTGTGATATCTTGAAAAAGAGCTAGGAGCCACCACAGTAATGGAAAATTAAGGGGAGAAAGTACAGAAGAGAAACCACAGATGTAGGAACTTCAAAATCTGATTTTTAAAAATCTCCTTACATCTGATAATGATTCCCTGAAAATCATATATTTAAAGCATCCCTAAGAAGTTCAGAGGACATCAACAACTTGAAGGATGAAAAAGCCAATAGACTTCAGCTATGGGCCTTTGTTGGAGAGTCAGAGTCTGGAGTTTCAGTCCTACCAAGGTAAAGGGGTTTATAAGCACCTCAGACTCTTCACTGAAACCCACAAGATTTCCCAAAGTAGCCATAATACTTTGTTCTCTGACTAAGGAATATACATTAAGGCTAAGGACATAGCTCAAATAGATCTGACCTAACAAGTTACAAAACTAAATATTCAAAAGTTTAGTATGACCAGCCAATAATTTAACTGGTTGCTAAAAAAGTTACTTCTTGTGGAACTATATAGATTCCAGAGTCTCTCTCTATAATAATCAAGTATATAATAAAGTTCTCTAGGCATGTGAAGAGAGAGGAAAATATGACCCATGATCAAGAATAAAAGCAATCAATATGACAATTAGTAGACAACCAACAGTCAAGGACATTAAAGGATTTATCATGAAGACTGAATTTAAAGTATAGTTATGACGAGTAAACAAATGGAGAAAACTCTAGAGAGAAATGGAAACCATAACAAATCAAATAGAAATTCTAGAAATAAAAAATTTTGCAGCTGAAATAGAAGAGTTTTGTGGATAGCTTTGGCCAAAAATTGGCAATGGCACAAAAAATGTTTTGGTAGTAAGAATGGCCCCTTCAAAGATCCATATTCTAATCTCAGGAACTTTTGAAATGTTGCTTTGCATGGAAAATGGAAGTTGGAGACAGAATTAAGCTTTCAAACTTTAAAACAAGGGAGATTTTCTGGGATTATGCAGGAGGACCCAATGTAATCCCACGAGACCTCAAAAGTGGAAGGGCTTTGGAGATCCGAAATAATGGGAGAACAGGGGAGATGTGAAGCAGCAGAGAGCAGTGACCCACTGTTGCTAATTTGGGGAGTAAAGGAAAGGGATCATATGCAGAGATATGTGGTTGCTTCTGCCAGCTGGGCTTAAACTGATGGTAAAAAATTGAGACTTCAGTTTCAATTAACCACAACAAACTGAATACTGCCAACCACCTGAATAAGCAAATAGGTTCTCACCTAGAGGTCCTGGAAAGGAAGATGGCCTTTCTGACACCTTGACTTTAGCCCAGTGAGAACCATGTCAGATTTCTGAACTATACAGCTATGAGATAATATATTAGTGCAGATTACCTAAATTCATGTTAATTTTTTATAGCATCAATGGGTAATGAATATAAAAGGGGCAGCCAACTTCAACATACACAAATATAAAGAACAGAAAATTTATTTTAAAAATATTGGCCTTTAATTCCCAAGTTTTGGGGGCAGCATAAATTTAAAGACTCAAGAAGCTTAGGTAATTCTTGGAAAGATTAATGTAAAGTAAATTACACCTAAGCAAATTATAGTATAACTTCCAAAATAAAAGATAAAGACAAAATATTGAAAGAATCTAAATAAAACTGTTGCTACATACAAGGAAATAATTATCCAGATGATGTCTGTATTATCATTGGAGCATTGAAGGTCAGGAAACAGTGACAGCACTTTGTATTTGAACAAATGATGCTCAAGCAGCTGGATAAATATGTGGAAAAACTGAACCTTAATTTCACCTTCCATGACACCCAACAATAAATTTAAGATAGATGACAGCCTCAAATTATAAGCTTAAAATGCTGAATCTCTGGATTTAGAGAATATTTTTGTGAACTGGATTTAGGCAAACATTTCTTAGAGAACAAAAATGCACTTAACTTGAGATAATTATAAGCTAGACTTTATCAAAATTAAAAATATTCTTATACTTTCTGCACCAATAAAGCCCAAAACCATGGACTTGGAGAAAGTATTCAAAATACTTCTCTTCGACAAATAAATTATATCTAGAATACTTGCAGAACTCTTTTAAACCCATAACAAGGAGAAAATTCATTAATTTGCACGAAGGAATTAAATAGGTATCTCACAAAACAGGTTGTAGAATGACCAAAAAACATATTCAAAGGTATTAAACATCATGTCATCAGAGAAATGCAAATTAAAAGTACAGTGAGATGCCATATACATCAACTGGACTGGAAGTTATTTTTTACAAACATAGATGATGTCCAGTGTTGGCAAGGATGTTCATACATTGCAGGAGGCAGAGTAGTATGGAACAACTACTTTGGAAAACTTTTGGTAGTTTCTTAAAAACTTAAGCAAATAATGAACATCTGTTAATTCCTACTCCCAGTATTTATCCAAGAGAAATTAAAATGTGTGTCGGCAAAATGGCATGTACAAGAATGTTCTACCTTTATTCTTTATGCCCCCCCAAACCCTCAAATATCCACTAATTGTGAACGACAAATTTTGGTATATTTGTATGCTGAAACACCACTTAGAAGTAAGAGTAGAATCAATTATTGATATAAACAACAATTTGGATAGATCTCAAAACATTTTGTTCAGTAAAAAAAAAGACAAAAATGTATGTGCTATTTAAGTCTGTTTATATGTACTTCAATAAAAGGCAAAATAATCTAAGAATTCAGAAAGGTAGATTCTCATGGAAGTAGAGACTGACTGAAAGGGGACACAAAAAATTTTTGGTGACAAACATATTCCATATCACATTTGGAAAAGCATTTATTTGCACTTATGAATATTTATTGAATCCTACAGTTCAACATGCATTACTTGTGTAACATTCACCTTAATTTAATCAGCAATGACACGACAAAATGAACATCAGTCCTTTGTTCCAGATCCTGTGATGGCTCCCCATCCAACTCAACCAAAAGTCAAGCAAAATAACAATGATCTTGACATTTTTCTCTTATATATTTGTTTAAAAAATAAACAAATATATTTTTCCTCCATGAAGTCTTCAGAAAAATTTGTTTCTTGCAATTTATGTGAATATTCATCTGGTACTACTTGGGAAAAAAACAGGAAACATCAACATAACTTACGTTATCACACCGGGAGAACTGTCATATGATGGCACAAGAGGGGCCTGGATTTATGGAAAACTAAAAATGGGAGCTCTATGCATATCGTATATGGAGTTCAGTAGTGGTTGTAATGCTATGTCCTTCAACCTAAAAGGTGGTTGTTTTCCAGATGGCTCTCATGAGGTTTAAGGTCCAGGTCATTCTCTGAGTTCTTCAAATTATTCCACTAGATCTTGTATACCAAATTATACCCTTAAGTCTGTCTTTCTCTTCCTTCTTCGCTCCCTCCCTCCCTCCTTTCCTTCCTTCCTTCCTTCCTTCCTTCCTTCCTTCCTTCCTTTCTATCTTCCTTCTTCCCTCTCTCCCTTCCTTCCTTCCTCCTCTCATTTCTTTCTTCCTTCATCAAAAGTTTATCAGAAGATGTACTGCTGTACTGGGAGAGGTAGAAATACATGATTCCTACCAATGAGGGACTCCAGAAGAATGAGTGAAAGAGGCAAAAGTACATTTGTACTATAAATTGGTATTTGGGAAATAGATGTATAGTATAACTGTATTTTTACATGCCTACTTTTATAGATCATGTCTCCAACCTCTCTAAATCTTTCCATATTTTGTTGTTCTCTGAGTGTTAGTGTTTTATCTTTGAATATTTTATAGTAACTATCTTTTTATCAGAGGATACATAGCTATTTAGAGATTTAAGTCACTAGTACTCAGTTTCACACTCTTTATAAAGTCATTTCACAACATATTTCACAATGTGCTAGTGAGGGCACCAACTTTTTACCAGTGGGAAGACTGCAGCTATGAAAATCACAAAAGTTTATGAACCCGGAGACCTGAGATCAGACATTAAGTTTTTGGATTCCAAGTCTCATTCTCTTTTCAATCTTGTCTGTGATACTTCAGGTATTAAAAAATGTAGTACTAAGAAATTTTTAAAAAGAGTTGACAGAATAAAATATTCCTTGGTTTTATTTATAATTATTAATCTATTAAAAATCAAAAGAGATTAAAATAATATAAAAATTAACTATAATACCTTCATTGACTGGGAAAGTTGCTATGTAGGATATTGGGATAATTAGCAAAGGATAAGTATGCAGTATAAATATGCACTATGATATGATTTTGTTAAGTGTGATGTAGTTATACAAAATAATTAAATTCTTTTGTTTTGGGAAAAATCTATATTGAGATACCTAGGACCTGCTTAAAAATGGTTTAGAGAAGTGAGAGAATGATAAAGTAAATGTGGTGAAATGCTAACCACACATGAAGTTGGGTAGAGGATTTCTTTTTACCATATTTGCAAGTGCTTTTGTCCAAATTTTACATTATTTCAAAATAGTAATAATAATGAAGTTTTAAAAAAGGAAAAATAATAGTGTCTACCAAGTGCAAAAAGGCATTATGATAGGTGTGTGCGATAAAAAGAGATGATTTCAAGAAGCCAGTGCAAAAACAGAAAATCAAGCAGGAATTGCAAAAGGATGCCATGAGGGTTACCATCTAAGTATTTTTCTCTTCTACACAAGGCTACTTCTATGCTTTGCATTCATCTGTTCTTTCAGAAGACAGTCCATGATTCTCCACTCCATTACATTGTCTTAGGCCTTAGCCTTGCCCTTTATTCCTGGTCACTGTGTTACCTATGTGGTGGAACATCAAAATGATTATATGAGATCATGACTTACTTTTTATACAGATTTACATTTTCTGTAGAAGAAGAATCAAGATACATAGTATACATGTGGGCAGACTAAAATTATAATTATGGGGTTTTTATGTATGCTTTCACCATCAACCAGACTATAATTTTTTGCACCTGCCAGTTAGAGAACAATTTTGTTCACTAGAACAATTCTAGTATCGTTCCCTAGTGTTTTCAATTGGGGCAGGATAAAAGAATGGCTCAATAAAGAAACATATCCAAATTTCTGTCTACAGGAGAGAGGAAATTTGATCCATCCATTCCTGTCGCCATTTCAAATCATTGTGTATCAAGAGTGGTAATCCTGATGGTGGTGTGTGCTGATGGGAAAGTGACAGTCAAAATGTAGGTTGGCACTCACTTATCTAAAGTTCTCATTTTATAGATGGCAAGCTAAGACTTAAGAAAAGTGTCTTTGCCAAGATTCTTCAACTATTAAGTTGAGCCCTTTGAGACTGATATTATTGCACCTGAAAATTGTCTGGTATTGGCACCATCATGAAGTTAAAATAATAGTGGCACAATGGTGAGAAAGCTAGTCTTCATACTTCTTGGAAAGGACCTTTTTAGTAGAATATGTTCTTTGCTTGCACTGCAAAGTTGTTTCTGAGAGGTTCTCCAGTAATATGTCCTTGTTTTAAATTAAAACACTGTCATGATACATATACACAGTAGAATATTATTTAGCCATAAAAGGATGAAAACTTGTCATTTGTGACAACATAAATGGAAACATGTTGAGAGAAATAAGCCAGGCAAAGGAAGACAAGTACCAGATGATCTCACTCCTATGTAAAATATAAAAAGTTGATCTCATAGAAGTTGAAAGTAGATTAGTGGTTACCAGAGGCTGGGGAGTTGAAGTGGGAAGGGGGATGGGAAGAGTTTGATCAGTGGGTACATAGGTTAGAATTTGATGAAAATAAGAATTTTTGATATGCTATTGTACAGCGGGGTGAATATAGATAATGAAAATGTACCATATATTTCCAGAAGCTAGAAAAAAACAATTTTGAATGTGTCCACCAGAAAGAAATGATAAATGTTTGAGGAGTTAGATATATAATGAAAAATGACATGCTAGTCAGTAAATCTATAAAATTTTTACATTTTCACATATCATTTAAAAAAGTCAAAAACAAATTAAAAATGGGAACAAACATTTTTGTGACAGCAAGGGCTGTCACATAATGGCCATATTCATTGTGGAGGGCACAGTTTGAGGGGATTGCTTACATATTGTACAATGACATTAGCAGAATCATTACATCATATTTTGGGAAAAAACACATCACATTAATATTCTTGAATTTATTTCTCTTCCTAGATATCTGACATCAATATTTACAAATTACATTTACTTCCATTTCTTTGTACCATCCTACCTTTAAAATTGCTTCAAATCCTCCCTTTTTGATATATTCTGTTTTACATAATAATCTTTTGTGGCCTACTCATTGACTTTCCATTGATGACTTATTCCCATCACAGTTTTAAATTCTTCCCTTCAGCTTCCTTAGTGAAGTTCATCTCATCTTCCATTATTCTCTTTTCTCCATGATCAGTGTCATCGAAGAGATTCTTCTCTCCATACAAATTTAAATACAAAAATCAATTCATTTACATAAGACAGCTCTTATTCTAAGTACAGAAGCAGAAACATGAAGCAAATAACAGGCAATGGATCTCCTTGTATTCAATTTTTTTCCTGTAATATTTCCGAATATGTAGGTGATTAGATAGGATTAGAATAGTATTTGAAAAGACCTTTATTATTTTATTTTTATATACACTTTAGCTGGATAAATGTGTTTCAAGCTGTGTGTGATGGTGCATGTCCGTAAGGAACTAGGGAGTCCAAGGCAGGAGGAACAAAATTTCTGGGTCAGCCTAGGCAGCCTGTGGAGACCTTAAAAATAAAATAATAAATAAATAAATAAAAATAAAAGGGCTGAAGTGTGACTCAGAGGCAGAGTACTCCTGGGTTTAGTCCTAGGCTTTCCAGGGTCTGCTGGGCACAGTGCCCCATACCTGTAATCCCAATGACTGGGAATGCTAAGGTAGACAGATTGTAAGTTCAAGGTCAGTCTCAACAATTTGGTAATGCTCTGTCTCAAAATATAAGCAACAGAGGGGGATGAGGTGCTGGTGATGTAGACCAGTGGTAGAGTGGTGCTGGGCTCAATCCCCAGTACCCTCCCCCACCCCCAATATGTTTCAAGATAGTGTTCTAGAAGTAGACAGAGAGAAAAACTAGGAAAATGTAGAGTATGGGCCCAGAGAGGCAAGTGGTTCTGGGACATTTCCTAAGACAGTACTGAAGAAATTTATGTAGAAGAAACATTAGTAAGCATGTAGGGCCTTCCATGCATCCTAGCAGCAGCTCTTACCCATAGCCATCATACCAGCACTAACTTTATTAAGAGGTACAAGTCCCTATTACTCAGAGAACACTAATGGTGAATTCCAATGTGCATTCTTATATTTAACTTGGTTTTAGGTGCTCAATTGTTATTTTTTAAAGTTAAAAATCAAGTAATACTAAAAACTTTGGTCTTCTGTTTACTTTTATTTCTGCAGTTCACCCCATTTTTAAGTGAAACCACTAGAATTATTTTTTTCATCAAGTGTAGTACCAATTTGATGTTCTATTGATTTAGAAATACCATGTTCTCTCAGATGTTGCATGCTAAGCTTTGATGGTTTGACTGCTGGGCCCTCTATTATAACACTGTGCCTTAATAACACTTTGGTAATAGAAAGTCTGTAGCTCTTTGGTTGCTGCTGTTTGTTTGCTTATCATTTTCTTCTTGACTAGATAGTCAATATAAATACATATGTGTATTTCGTGGAAGGTTACAAGTTACAGACTGGGAATGGTGTTGTAAGATGTGGTTATTTTTTCTCCTTTCATTAAGATCTGGCATAGATAACAAACATTTGGGAAGAATAAACACTGGAGAAAGAAAATAATCATGAAATATTTTTCATGTACATATATAAAATGATTGTAAGGAATTACTTTATATGTACTATATATTTTATGGGAATTTTTGCTTAGAATCATGGATTAATTACAAGTTACTAATTGGATGTTCAATTTCAATCTTATTTTTGGAATTTTATCTACATTCTATTCCATGCACTATGAAAAACAGAGTTTCCTAAGTTATCTACTCTAGCAGCAGAATCTAAAATGCCATGGAAAAAAAATGCTGAGAATGAAATTGCATAAAAGAAGATTGCAGTTGACACTATTGCTCAGTAAAATATAGATTAAGATGACCAGACATACTGGATCATTCATACCAATTTCAATTCAATTCACTTCAGTAAATAGATTTTTAATAGTCTAAAAGTTAGAAGACACTGAAATGGACTTGTTAGGGAATTAGTAGGTACTCTTAAATAGTTTTGTTGGGGTTGGAAGAGGCAATAAAACCTGTACATAAGTAGCTATTATAAGAAGCAAGAGTAAAATGGATTTTGTTAAAGTATTATCAGTCCAGTGCTACCTTGTCAAGAGTGCAAATAGGAAGAGATGTCATTTCTTTTGGACTAAGATAGTTATTAAGCCTTCATGGAGGGAGCTATTTTTAAAATGAAATTTGAAATAAATACACTAAGAGATGAAATAGTATTTAGGGAGAAGAGAAAAGTGTGAAGCAAATGGAAGCTTAATGTGGATGGCAAATAGGGAGCAGCTATATGAAGTCTTTTGATAGAGATTGGAGTAGTGTTTTAGAAAAACTAGCCAACAGTAACATGAAAGAAGAGGTTTAGACATACTTCTGAGTAGATCATGTAGGAGTACATGCATTTTTTAAAAATAAATCTCTTTATAATCTAGACTCAATCCATTTATTTTCTTTGACACTTCTTGCTACACACCACTAGAATATTACAGAATTTGAGTGGTGAACACAAAATTAGAGTGGGATAAAAAGACTAAGAGGAAACAACACTAAGAGAAAAACACTTTGTGATCAAACCAAGAGAGAAAGATGTAAGGGACACTTCTCAATGAATTTTTGAGCCTAGCATAATTGTGACATCAAAACCTGAAAAGAACAAAAAGAAAACTACAGGACAATGTTCCCAATGAACATGGACTCAAAAATAGTTAACAGAACCCAGTTATGTATCAAATGAAAAATGACCTAGTGAGGCTTATTCCAGGAATGCAAGGATGGTTTAAAATTTTTAAATAAACCAACACAATTCATTGCATGACCATCTCAATAGATGCAAAGAACCATTTTACAAAATTCAACACCCATTAATGGTAAACATTGTCATCAAACCAGAGATTGATGGGAGATGTCTTAATCTGACAAAAAAGATACTGTATTTCAGAACTTGATATTAAAGACAACTGGAGAGTGTTTTCTTGGAATGTTTGTAATTGGGGAAGTTGAAGCCAGACTGAAAAGGAATGAAGAGACACATATTTAAATCTTCAGAGGGCTAAGTGTAAAGACTATTTACAAAGAGTTGGGAATGGACAGGGAAACCAACGAAAGAATGTAAAGTATACACTAACTTTCTTTTTTTTTTTTTTTTTTTTAATTTTAATTTTAATTTATTTTTCTCAAAAGTTGCATTTAAATACATGTTATCAAACATAACAGAAAAAAAACAAATTTTCAGAAGCTGTACACACTATTCACTGAAAACATTTGTTGAGGCAAATAGAAAAAAAAATTATTACAATCATAATTTTTCTAACTTTGCACAAAATTATAAGCAGA
>PVHX01022558.1:0-27540 GCA_004024805.1 Geosciurus inauris | reverse complement strand
ATTTCAGTATGAGATCTAAAGGTAAAAGAAAAGAGGTATGATTTATTTCCCATTCCTCACCGGCATGGTGCTTTGATTTTGGCAATTGCTATCCCTCCCCTCTTTTTTTGGGTACTGAGGACTGAACCTAGGGGTATTCCACTACTGAGCCATATCCCCAGCTCTATTTTTGTATTTTATTTAGAGACAGGGTCTGAGTTGCTTAGCACCTTGCCATTGCTAAGGCTGGCTTTGAACTCATAGTTCTCCTGTCTCAGCCTCCCAAAATGCTGGGATTATAGGCATGCACCACTGTGACTATATCTCTTCTTGATTGAAACTTTATTGGGGAGTCCAGGCCTACCGGTAATGCTACACCACACACTGGACTCTGATAACTATTTCATGTCCATTTATCCCTGGGGATAGTAATGACTTCCTACTGTTATTGCCTTTGGGGAAACTAACCAGTTCTCATTTATTCCCTTAATCCTGCAAGTAGTTCATTTATTTAAAAATTTCTCTTCATATGAGATATTTGAATGAATTCCATTTTCTACCAGATCTTCACTTACACACATGCAGAGGACTATCATCCATACAAATGCAATATGACACTGAATATATAAGTATGCCAAACACCATTACACTTGAAATGAAACCAACAACCCCAAATGGACACAATGACTAATTACTTTATGAAATTCAAAACCAAACAAATGCTAAAATATATGTTCAATTTGATTTTGATTTTCTGTGACTATACAAGTAATACATATATGGCAGAAAATATTATCAAAAAATAAATTTAAAGTTAAAAAAAATGGTAATCACACTGTTTTTATGGCCTGTATATTCTATTATCAGCATATTGTGCACATACTACCATGACATCAATCCCTAAGCATATTTAAATAGGTTACATAATAAGCTTTCCTATGAATTTATAATCATTTTCTGTTCCTTTTGTGGTTATTTCCATTTTTTCAATATTTTCAATGTTTTAGTGAAGCTCTTTAAGCTCATAATATTTCTTAACACTATATCCCTAAAGAAGGGCTATTAAGTAAAAGGTATGACTATTTTGAAGCTAGTAATGAATGCCATCCAATAAAACATTCCAGGATTACAGAAATGTGCTATATCTGCTGTAAACAATGTGTAGCCACTAGCCATATGTGGCTATTGAGCATTTGAATTGTGATTAATGAGATAGAGGAAATAAATATTTGAGTAGCCACTGTAGTTAGTGGTTATTTACTATTACACAGTACATCTCTGGATTCCTACTGCCCAGCTATCATCCAGAAAAGCAATTTACATTTTCATCAGCAAAGCATGACAGGACTCATTTCTTCATACCATCATTAGCAATGATATTTATTATTTTTAAATATAAAACATCAACTCAATAGGAAAAGATAAAATATGATTCTATTTCAATTTACATTTCTCTGAATGCTTGGGATAAATATTTTCATTTATTTCTATACACTTGTTTTTCTTTCATGAATTGTTCTTTTTCTTTGCCCAGTTTTCTAGTAGAGTAAGTTTATTTTTCTTAGAATGAATTCACTGTATATATTAAGAAATAATACTATTTCCAAGGTAAATAATTTTCAAATTATTTATGATGCTTTTTGATAAAGTTCTATGTTTTAACATACATTTATTGATCTTAATTTGTGGTTTTCATTCCAAGCCAACTTACATAAAGTCTCAAATTAATTGATATATAATTTATTCATCATCCTTAGGAAAACAGTCAAGATTAAATAGTGATTCATGATTTAAAAGACTACCCCTACCTCAACATACAGCATTGAGAGATAAAATGTAAAGAGGAAGAGCCAAAATGATTGTTCTAGATTCAAAAATAAAATAAATATCTTCAAAGGGAGAGACAAAAAGTTGATACTGTAAACCAGCTATCCTTCTATGGGCTGTGTGGGTGAAATTAGACAATTATAGCAAAGGGCTTTTCTCCTTCTTAGTAAAAGCAACTAAAAATAGATCCAAGATAGAAGCTAGAAGCAGCAAATATATAATTCATAGACGCAAAAAGCGGAAAAGCCAATATATAGGAAAATCTCTCTAGTAATCAGAATATAATTGAAACTGTATCTATGAGAATGGCAAAAATAGTATGTTAAAAATGTAGAGAAATAGAAAATTTTGCCCTGTTGATAGTATAAATTGGCACAAATACACTGGGAAGCAACTTAGCAAAGTCTTAAAAAAAAAAAAAAAAAAAAAAAAAAAAAAAAAAAAAAAAAAAAAAAAAAAAAAAAAAAAAAAAAAAAAGATATGCAAACCCTTTCCTGCAAATGCATGTCCAAGTATACATAATCGCAAAAATTCTCACACATACCTCACATCTAACACAAGGATGCTATTTATGCATTGCTTGTTTTAGTAAAAATTAAAAGCAAAAGCAAACCAAGCAACAGCAAAAAAACAGTATCCAAGAGAAAGGAAATCAGTATATCAAAGCCTGCATTCCCATGTGGACTGCAGCACTGTTCACAATAGTCAAGACAGAATCAACATAGGTGTCCATTAACCAATGAATGATAAATAAAATATGTATATATACACAATGGAATATAAATCAGTCATGAAAGAGAATGAAATCCTGTCATTTGTGACAACATAGATGAGTCTGAAGGACATTATGTTAAATGAAATAAGTCAGGCACAGATGACAAGTCTGCATGTTCTTTCTCAAACATGGAAGCTAAAAATTGATTTCATAGAAATGAAGAGTAGAAGAATAGTAAGTTGCCAGTTTGTGGGGTGGGGATGAAAAAATGGTTAACAGGCAGAGGAATGTATTGGATGGATAGAAGAACTTCTTAACATCTATAGCACTGTAGAAAGACTGGTTAACAACAATTAAGTACACTTTTAAAATCAGCAGGTAGGATTTTGAATCTGCCCAACACAAAGAAATGACAAATTTTTGAAGTAATGTATAAAGTCAACTGCCCAGTCTGATCATTATCTATTATATACATGTACTGAAATACCCAAATGTACCTCAAAATATGAACAATTATTATGTGCCAAATAAAATTATTGTAATTTAAAAATCAAAACTATTAAGAGGAAACTTTATGCATTGTTATAAATTTTAATTGAGTTAAAAATAAATTAATTAAAAAAACTGACCTGAAGCTGTACAATCAATATGGAAAAATATAATATTTTAAATGCTGAGTACAAAACACAAGCTGCAGAATGATAAACTTATAAAAAGTTGAAAAACTTGCAACAAATCCTAGTCATACAAACGAGAATTTTTATGGCCAATACAAACAGCATAGTATAGTAATAGTATAAAAATTCAAGAAAAGATAAATACAAGAAGTAGGTACCACTAGGACTAGAAAATGGCATGGTTCAAGGAAGAAATATTGTCACTTGCCACAACATGGATCAGACTGGAGAACATTATGCTACTTGAAATAAACCGGAAACAGACTTCATTATCTCACTTATAAGTGGAGTCTAAAAAAGGTAAATGGACAGAAGAGAGTAGAATGGTGGTTTTCAGAGGCTGGGAAAGGGGAGTAGGTGGTACTATGAAGGGGGAAAGATGGACAGATGATGGTTAAATGATTTAAAGTTTTAGTTAGACAAGATGAATAAGTTCTGTGGATCTATTATATGGAATGATGACTATAGTTAATAATAATGTATAGTTAATAATAATGTATTCTTGAAAAATTGCTAAGAGTAAATCTTAAATTTTCTCACCACATATTAAAGAAATAAGCATATAAGGCGATGGATATGTTCATTAGCTTGATTTAATAACATCACAATGTGCATATATCAAAACATCATGTTGTACGTCACAAATATACATAATTTTTATTATTAATTATACATATTTTAATAAAGATGGAGGAAAAACCAATGGCAGGCAGAGTGGCGAGGACATATACATACAAAACTTATAGAAACAGAGTTTCTATGTCATTTTTCCTCTATTGTCTCCTGACTTTGACCTAAGGGGAACCCAAAGAGGAAACAGCAATCGCATAGCAGGAAAGGGAGAAAAAGAAAACAATAAAAACCCCCAAGAGAGAAACTGCCTTTCTGGTCAGAGGACCTGGAAAGGGAAGAATTCTTTACAAGAGAGCAAAGAAGGCATCTCTTTTTTCCTCTTTTTCTCTCTCAGCCCTTTCCTCTGAAACTAGGTGCAGTAACACAATCGCACTGTGGCAGCACTGAGGTGTGCACCTAAAGCCCCCCAAGAGAAGCAGGAAAAACCAATCTGGTGGTCCCTAAAGTGGTACAAACAAGTTTATGAAGTGTGCAAACAAACCCCACAGCAACCAATGTGTTGCTTTTAGGAATTGCTTTGCCAGTTGGAACGCAAGTTGCTATTTAGTGTTCCTGCTTCCAAACCAGAAGCTAAAATAGAGCCTTTTTTCCTACTATCTCTGTTTTCTTGTTCTCTGTTAGATACAGATAAAAACAACATGACTTCTCTTTCTATTTTCCTTATCTAATTAACATCTCTTTTCCTATGTTGGAATTTTTCCTTTTAACCTTAAACTTACTCTTTGTTACTTTCTATTTTAAGACAGACTCACTTTTACTCCTTATAAGAATTTTGATATCTGTTAGATCTTTATAAGACTATTCGTAGTTATATCTTTACCTCAATTTATATAATTAATTTTGTTTATTACCACTATTGCTTAATGCTCATTAAGCATCTGCACATGGGACAGAGTACAAAATAATATTTAAACGTCAAATTTCAAGCTCAGAGGTCATATTCTTTCAGTCACCTTAAAAACTATCTCAAGTTTGTCATTAAGTTTTCAATAAAAAGATACATAAGTTTGGATTTTGTGACAATATATTTTACACCATTATTTAATATCAGAGGAAGAGCCTCATCTTGAATTTCAAATACATCAAGAAGAAAAAGGAAATCAAATTATTTAGCCAAAGAAGAAAAACTTTTGAAGTGATTTTATGTATTTGTGCAGCTAAGTTATAACTTGAGGATTTTAAATTGCTTAGAAAATTTTTTTCCTGAGTAAAATAGCAAGTGCTAAAAAAACCCAGCACTTAATAAAAATTTATTCAATGAATTAATAAATAACAAACAAAGAAGGAAATCTTGAAATACACTTAAATATTTATCTATTTGGGCTTACACATTTTGCACACATATGGTATAAGCGGCAATCCTGAAACATGTTTAACCCTTAAAATACTATATAAGAGCATAGTTGGTCCATCTTTTTAAAAAGTTCCTCAGTTCTTTTAATTCTATATCTTTTCAATAAATTTTAAGGACTTCCAAATAAGTAAACAAATCAATAATATATGGCCATCTGAATTTTAAAATTTGTCTGTTTTAGAAGAGCCATGTGATACTTCATTGTCTTTAGTCATTCAGGATTAAAAATATTCCTATACATTTTCTCATTTTGCCTTACTAATAACTGGAATAATTAAACTATGCAATAACGCATTCAACTGCTTTTGTGAGTAGCAAACTGAAATACATAACCCCTGCACATGTATTAGTGTGTATATACATATATAAAATAAGGTAGACATATCAACCTTGGTATTTTCCTCTATATTGTCATTTTCTCCTATATATTGTATAAATAACAATTTCTTACTGTCACACTATCTCCTTATAAGTAAAAGTAACATTGTATAAGATATTTAGGCATGTACATGTATAAATATGAAATATTTATATCAAACTCATTGGCACAATGTGAAGATATATACCCATTATAATTCTCAACAAAGCCTTATTTTGTGTTGCATGTAAGTTATATACCTATTGTAATAATGGTAAGAGTAGAGTACTAAGATGATTTTAATAGCATTAGTGTGAATATCATAGATGTTAGTCTAAAAATATAGTTCACTTCTACATTCTACTTGGGTACAGAATTTCTGTGTTGCTTAATTTAATTCAAGCTTCATTTGAAAGTTGCTAGAGAAGATGACCCAGATCTCTATTACACTAAATAACTACTCTTCATTTTCTCTTTTGTTTTTAGCCTTTTAAGGACATATTCTCTGTGTCTATCTATTCAGGCCACTACCTATCTCATCTCTTTCAACTACCAAAAATGTCATTCCTGTTAATACCTTTAAAATATTTTATAGTGTTAAAATGTTTCTGCTATCCTCTCATTCATTTCCTTCACTCTCTCATCATCTATAATTCCATCATAATTGTGTTTTTTTGAATTTTATTAAAGGCAGTTAGGATGGGATGTGCACACATATATACATGCAAACATGTGCACCATAACAGGTTTTGTCATCAGTCTCTAAGTTGAAATATCAATTTGTACAAGCCAATATATAATGCATCATACTTTTTTACAAAACTCTGAGTCTACTATTTTGATTTTTACTAATTATCAACCATATTTATTAAAGTTTGATTACAAAATCTACAAGAAAAATACAAATGAGAACCACTAGGTTTAAATGAGTTAGCAAAATGATGATTTCCTTCTAATATGACCTGAGTTGATAATATTCCTACTAAAGGAATTCCCAAAGTATTGAATTACTTCTCTGTTTTACCAATATTTTATTTTAATATCTAAGCCATTTTTAAAAATTATTTTTGGATTTTACTGACAATATAAGCTAATGTCAAGAAGTTGATTACTTTTCTGTGTGTGATAGAAAAAGTTGAATGTATTGAATCTGTAGCATGGCCCAAATCACGTAATAAATTCGTTACAGATGTACTGAGTACGTAGAAAGTATAATATACTACAGAGATGCAACAATTATGACATTCTCCTTGCCCTTACACTTATTGCAAGGACAATGTAAATGCTCACAAATAACTAAAACACTGTGAATGGAGTAGAAATAATCTTCAAATCAGCAGAAATGTATAAACGCCTACCTATATGATATTAAACTCCTTGATACTAAAGTTACATATTCTCAAATGCAGTTTTTATAAATGAAATACAACAAAAATAACTAAATGTACATAATTGCTGAGTTGAATAGTTGCTTTCTTCAGTGTTTTTCAAAGGCTTTAATTAACCATCAAGATGCAATGCTATCACAATACCAGATCTTAAATTATATTACAGAGCCATACTAACGAAAACAGCATGGTATTGGCAATAAACCAAATATGTAGATCAATGGTACAGAATAGAAGACACAGACACAAACCTACATAAATACAGCTATCTCATACTAGACAGAGGTGCCAAAAACATGCATTGGAAAACAGATAGCCTATTCAACAAATGGCACTAGGAAAACTAGAAATCCATACATAGCAAAATGAAATTAAACCCCTATCTCTCACCCTGCACAAAAATCAACTCAAAGTGGATCAAGGACTTAGGCACTAGAACAGAGACCCTGCACGTAATAGAAGAAAAGGTAGGCCCAAATCTCCACCACGTCAGATTACGAACTACTTCCTAAACAAGACTCCTAAAGTGCAAGAAGTAAAATGAAGAATTAATAAATGGGATGGGTTTAAACTAAAAAGCTTCTTCTCAGCAAAGGAAACAATAACAGGAAGAGAGAGTCAACAGAATGGGAAAAAAATCTTTTTTTTTCTTTTGTACTGAGGATTGAACTCGGGCACTCGACCACTGAGACACATCTCCAGCCCAATTTTGTGTTTTATGTAAAGACAGGGTCTCACTGAGTTGCTTAGTGCCTTGTTATTGCTGAGGCTGGCTTTGAACTCATGATCCTCCTGTCTCAGCCTACCAAAGTGCTAGGATTACAGGTGTGCACCACTGCGTCTGGCTGGGAAAAAAATCTTTACCACATTCACCTCACATACACCATTATTGTACAGGATATATAAAGAACTCAAAAAACTTAATGCAAAAAAAAAAGTAACCCAATCAATAAATTTGCTAAGAAAATGAGCTGGACACTTCACAAAAGGAGAAATACAATCAATCAACAAATACATGAAAAAAATGTTCAACATCTCTAGTAATTAGAGAAATGTAAATTAAAAGTACACTGAGATTCCATCTCACTCCAGTCAGAATGGCAATCACCAAGAACACAAGCAACGATAAATGTTGGTGAGGATGTGGAGAAAAAGGGACACTCATGCATTGCTGGTGGGACTGCAAACTGGTGCAACCACTCTGGAAAGCAGTATGGAGATTCCTCAGAAAACCTGGAATAGAATCATCATTTGACCCAGTCATCCAACTCCTAGGTTTATACCCAAAGGACTTAAAATCAGCATACTGCAGTGACACAGCCACATCAATGTTTGTAACTGCTCAATTCCCAAGAGTTAAGCTATGGAGCCAACCTAGGTGCCCTTCAACAGATGAATAAAGAAAATGTGGTATATATACACAATGGAGTATTACTCAGCCTTAAAGAAGAATGAAATTATGGCATCTGCTGGTAAATGGATGGAATTGGAGAATATTATGCTAAGCAAAATAAGCCAATCCCAAAGAACCAAAGGCCAAATGTCGTTTCTGATATGTGGATGCTAATTCACAATGCAAGGGGGATAGAGGTACTTTGGACTAGACGGGGGAAGTGAAGGGAAGGGAAGGGGTTAAGGGGGTTGGAATAATAGTAGAACGAATCAGACATTATTACCCTATGTACAGATATTATTACATGACCTATGTAACTCATCATATACAACCAGAAGAATGAGAAGTTATACTCCATTTATGTATGATATGTGAAAATGCATTCTTTCATATATAACTAATTAGAATAAATAATTAAAAAACAAACAAAAAAACAGCACCAAGTTAGAAAAGGAAAGGTTTTAAAAAGGAAAATGACAAGAAAAGAAAAAGATGCAATGCTGGAAAAATAGCGATATATGAGAGACAAACAATTTTTAAATCCTAATGTGATCAAATACTGAAAAATACAAATAAATACCTAGCATGAGTTAAGACCATCTTTAAAATTTTTTAAAAATGGAAAGATAGATATTTCACAGTGAAAAATGAAACACTAAATGACCTAGAATTTTATGGTAAGTTCATAAATGCCAATATTTCACTAATTTAACAGATTAAGTTTTCACTTAGAATTTAACATTTCTTAATTATTTTTAACCACTTATTTGTAATACAAGGCAACTGAACATAAATATTGCTGTAGAATGGAGTTTCTATAATGTTTGTTGCTGTATGTCGAGGGAACCACCAGAGAATAACAGATCAGCATCACCTCCCCCTCATGCATACCCGTAATATTTTTCTCATGATCACCAGTTCTGACTTTTCCCTATTATAAATAACAACATGGTGAGTAAATTTGGACATTCAATTTTTTTCCATTTGAGTATTATTTCCTCAGAATTGATTTCTGGTAGTAACATTAAGGGGTCAAAGTGTAGGACAAATTTATATTATTATTTAGTATGAGGATATTATCCTATTGTTTTTTAAAATTTTGTTAAAAACTTGTTTAGGAATGAAATCTACCAGGGCGTGGCAGTCCAAAACCATACTATCAGCTACTGGGGTGACTGAGGCAGGAGAAATGCTCAAGGCCTGAGGAGTTTCAGGCAACCTGGGCAACAAGTAAAACTGTCTCAAAAAAATGAAGGAGGAGGTGCTGGGGTTGAAGATCAGTGGTAGAGTGCTTGCCTAGCACATTTGAAGCACTGGTTTGATTCTCAGCATGGCATAAAAATAAATAAATAAAGTTACTGTGTCCATCTACAACTAAAAAGAATTTTTTTTTTTTTTTTAAAAGAGGCAGGTATGGAATTAGACTGGAGGGTGTGGCTCAGTAGCAGAACATTTCCCTTGCACAGAAAGCCCTGAGTTTGATCCCTAGTGCCGTAAAAATAAAACAAAATAACCTATTTACTGCTTTACTGAAAAATACGGCTATAATGCTGAACAAGCACATTGTACATCCTTTTGTTCAAAGAATTGTGCTCCCTCTCTTATGAACCATCAGAGTTCATGATTTGTCCACTCAAGTCTTCAGTTTTAAGTATGTTTACATCATATTTTAATGAGCTGTTTTTATGATAAGCACTACTCTTTATTTGTGTTTATCTTAATTATCTTGGACTTCTTTTCTTTCAACATTTAAGATTATTATATTTTAGATGCTCAAAATTGACAACACTGTCCTTTTTTATTTTTTTATGTTTTATAACCTTTGAAATTCTTAGCTTCATCCCACAAAGTTTATGAACATTAAATTCAATTTTCTTCTTTATATGATTTTTTTTTAATTTTTATTTTTATTTATTTTTCTCAAAAGTTGCATTTAAATACATGTTATCAAACATAACAGAAAAAAAACAAATTTTCAGAAGCTGTACACACTATTCACTGAAAATATTTGTTGAGGCAAATAGAAAAAAAAATTATTACAATCATAATTTTTCTAACTGCACAAAATTATAAGCAGATTACATTCTTCATATTAAACATCTTTATCTTTATATGATTTGATAAGATATATAATTCTAATTAATTTTGAATATAGAATACTGTTAGAAGCAGTGTCTAAATAGTTGCTTTACCAAATTGCTTACCACCACTGATTGAGAGATAATCCCCCTTCCACTTGATTCTTGATATAATGTGTTATCATAACTTCCCTACATACTGTCAGATGAATAATAATTTATAATATTTGTGTGCTTTTTAGTGTAATGAAAAGACATAAGCATAATATTCAATGAATCTAACTATGTAAAACATACAGAAATAACTACCATCTGGCATTCTCTCATGTCTTAGGATAAGAATAATTTCAACTAACATATAGTTTTCATCTATATGTTCAAATGCTTATTCTTCACTAATAGTTTAATCTTTTCATTTTAATCCTAGTGATACTTATAATTGGATATATGATTACTTCATTGTATTGGAAAACATTTTAACTAATTTTTATACTTCTCAATCATTATTAATTTCACTAATTAAAAAGTTTCTGTAAATCTGGTGAACATATTCTCAATTCCCTTTTCCATATTCCTCTATTCTTTGCCTCTACCAACTTTAACTCTATATAAAAAGAAGTTTAAGAAATAAATAAGGTAAGATACAGGGTTCTAGGAAGGCTTTGAGGGATATTTTACCTATGGAAAAGTACTCCGAAAGTAAAGCAAAGGGGGTGGGGTTGTGGCTCAGTGGTGGAGCGCTTGCCTAGCATGTTTGAGGCACTGGGTTTGATTCTAAATAAATAAAGTCCATTGACAACTTACGTGTGTGTGTGTGTGTGTGTAAAGTAAGGCAAGGGAGAGAAAAGAAAATACTAGTATGACTAGCTTGCCCTGCCCGAGAGAATCTCTCTGAAAAATCATGTGAGTCCCCAGGGTGTGTTTCAAGAAAAGCAGACACCATATTTGTTTAACCTTTTATTGCATTGCCAACATCAGGTTTATATAGGAGTTGCTCAATAAATATTTGCTGATTGCATGAGAGAGACCTAGAGGGCAGAGGCATAGAGGTGATAGAGCAAAAGGGAAGGAACGCAATGCAGGCAGATGTGTGTTACCTGCCCTCCAGCAGATTTTTAAAGTTGTCTCACAATTCTACCCATTTTTGGAAGAAGCATCTGGGTCATCTACTTTAAAGCTGACCCAGAAGTTCTTGAAAGCATAGAGACTTTTAAACCACCATTTGTTTCTTGCTCCTCTGTGACCTTGATTCTGCTATTAAAATACTAAAGTGCCTGAAGTCAAATTTTACTGACAGACTACAGATGAGTAACTCCAGTGTTCCCTCTGCTCTCAACATAGGCATTTCATGTGGCCCAGAAACACCACTCACCTTTTGGTGTGTTGGGGAAAGTGCTATGAATGATTATCACATAAAAAACTTCACTGTCATAAATGGCAAGAATTAATTTATTACTTTACATATATCTCATACCTGGAAGAATACTATGAATCAGCTGTCCAGATTTTTAACAAAAATCAAGTCAATTTAAAAATACAATAGATTTCAACTTGGTTTAGACCAAAAGTACCAAGACATTTTAAGGAAACAGACAGTAAAGTAAGAGACTAGAGGTTTTGAGAAAGCAGGGAAAAGGTAAGGCCAAGTATTATGTCAGGATTAAGTATAAATCTTGGTAAGATATGCTATTTTCTTTCCGATTTTATGATAGTGCTTCCCCAGTAACGCTAATTGTGATACTTATTCTTGTACCTGTATATACTTCCACCTCCCACAGCATCTCATCCTGATCCGAATAATTCAGTTTATCAATTCACTCATTTAATAATTATTTATTGAATACTTACTAAGTGCTAGGAGACACAATGGTACAAAGTATGTAACATCCACAGCATGGTGGGTATACTGTGTAGTGGAATTACTATATTTGTATATTGGTACTAGTGTTAAGCAAACAGCTACAGAAACAACTAACATCTGTTCTATGAATGAGTTATCTCATTTAAGATAATAGAACTAATGAGATAAGATTACCACAACTTTATGAATGAGGAAACGAGGGTTAAATAGGTTCGTGCTAGTAGTACAATTACAAAGAATGGGAAACGTTGAGAAGGAAAGTTAAAAGTGCGGTATTCTCTGATACTGCGTAGGAATCAGACACTTCTCTGAAGAAATAATATTCAGTTTATTTTTCTTGATCAATCTAAAACATGACAAACCAACATAGGCTTAAAATGTATAATTTCTGCTCATTTGTTTTTTAGACAGGTCTCATCATGTTGCCCAGACTGATCTTAAACTCATAAGCACAAGTGATCCTACAACCTCAGCCTCCCAAGGCGCTGGGACAATAGACATGCAGCACCACAACAGGCATAAAATGAAAAATTCTTAAATATATAAAACTTACAAATTTCTTTTTGTCTTAAACTCACCCCAGAATGACTACAGTGAATATGGAACCCAAAAAGGGAACACGAAAAAAAAAAAAGTGTTCATATAGAAAAAGAGTTTTGATATCTTTCTTTTGAATTCTGATGAGACTGCAAAAATCAATTTTGGAACATCAACTTCTCCAGAAAGCCATAAAATAGGTATTTCTGCTTCACTGATTCTTGATCATTAGGATGTTTTGAGATGATTAAAGTTTAAAGAGGTCATTGCTTATACCTTAAATAATCACCAGTTTATTCCCTGAAATGTGACATTTTTTCTTTTATTTCCAAGGGTAGAATGCATGTACTTTTACTCCAGATCCCTAGTATATTCTCCTAGTCTAAGTTATAGAGATTAAAGTTATACAGAACTTTATACAAAACAGATTTAGAATAGCATTTTTATTTATATCCAGATGAGTTTACATTAGTGGTTCTCAAACATTAGGAAGCATCGGAATCACCTAGAGGACTTGTTAAAACAAACACACAAGGGCCTACTTCCACAGTTGCTGATTCTTAAGATCCTAACTGGGGCCAGAAAAATCTGCCATTCTAACAAGTTCCCCAGGTTGACCCTACTGGTCCAATGCCTGCACTTTTTGTGGCTAGGAGGAAAACCACAGGGAAATCTGTAAATAAAACTGGGAAAGTACTTGTATTTCCTAAATTAACACAGTTTCACTGGTACTTAATTAGCATCACTGATGAATATAAGGAGAAACAATTACATAAAACTCAATATACTAAAAAGATGGAATTACAGGCATTGTTCTCTTCTGTACCACTTAGAGGGGCAGCATGGCATAATGTTTAGGACCAAATACTCAAGTGCAATTGCCCGTGCTGGAATCCAAGCTCTGCCATTGAATAGTTAGGCAGTCTTCAGCAAATTACATAACCTCTCTGTGCCACAGTTTCCTCAAATATGAAACTGGAAAAAAACAATAATACTTACTTTATAGAACTTTTACAAGAATTAAATAAGTAAGGCACTTGAAACTTGACTTTTACTATATATAAAGATTTACTAAATAAATTAGGCTGGGCTCCTGAAAAAAGACTGACAGAACCTTTCCTGTAGATCTCAGAACTATGCCTAGCTAATCTCCTGAGTTTATCTTCTTCTTCTTCCCCCTCCCTCGCTTTTGTCATCCATTCACTCAGAACTAACTTTCTGAACTATACTCATTTTAAAGAAAGCTCTGGTAAACATTGCTATAGAATAGGTGTAAAATCATTATGCAGTTTTTTTCACTCTAATTTCATCATTCCCTCATTTTTAGATTGTTTTAGTCCACGTATATTTGCAAGTATCTTAAATCCTTTATTGGAATAAAGTAAGATATGTATAAATCAGTCATCTAATATACTTATCTATGACTTATTCTACCATTAAACACTAAAATTATTAAAAAATGGAAATAAATGAAACACATTACTTGGTTTCAGTTATGAACTAAAAATGAATTCATCTATTCTTTATTGTCATTGACATAATGAATTGATATGCTATTCTGTGTATTTAAATCAAACAATGACTCAAGTTCTTCATAGAAAAATTTCCCTAAAACATCCTAACAAGTTTTTAATTTGCCCTTTTTTTTTTTTAAATGTTTATTTTTTAGTTGTAGGTGACAGAATATCTTTATTTTATTTTTATGTGGTGCTGAGGATCGAACCCAGTGCCTTATGCGTGCTAGGCGAGCACGCTACTACTGCGCCATAATCCCAGCCCCTTAATTTGCCCTTTTAACAAATACATGTATTTGATTTTTATTAAAATTTTAGTAAATTGGGCTGGGGCTGTAGCTCAGTGGCACAGGGATTGCCTAGCATGTGTGAAGCAATGGGATTGATCCTTAATACCACATAAAAATAAATAAAATAAAGGCATTCTGTCCATCTATAATAAGTTTTTTAAAATTTGAGTAAATTCTAAGAGATCTTAATTACTAGATTGCATGTCATGTTTGTCCAATAAAAGTGAAGCCAGAGTTCACCTGTTCTTTGGCTTCTTCACATCTTTCAGTGCTAATACTAGACACACACAGGATATTTAGTGATCCCTTGTGGTCTATGGGAATCAAGTGACAGTAATAATTATTTTCTTTTTGCTTAATTTCTAAATCCAATTAATATCATTCTTCACTGTAACGTTTCCCTTGATCTCACCAAAAGTCTTGCATTGGCAACAAATATCAAAACAATTTAAAAAACATTAGTATTTGACATGGGAATTTAGGATTAGGTTTTACAGTTCCATATACCTCAGGTAAAATAGCATTGGAGAAAAGATATATCATATTTTGTCTTGAGAGGGTTCAGTTAGACAAATCAGAACAATTACAAGAGTGTATAAAAACAGGAGAAAATGCTTTTCATGGTCTCTGAGTGGCCAGATCAAAATTGTTTAGTACTGTGAATGATTTCTCACTGTAACTACTGTTATGAACAGAATTGTGTAATATTCAGAATGAAGAGGATTAAGATTATAATATGCCACAATTACTGAGACACAGAGAGCAAATATTTCCATTAATTTTTAATTTTTTTCTCTATAAGTTATGCCTTTCTTTACTCAAAGTAATGTTGTGTAACATTTTTTAAACTATTAAATTCAACTTATTTAAATAAGAAACACATCTGTTGCTCAGCCTATAACATAACCAATGCTAAATTTCTAAATCCTTCATTTGTAGTTATTGTTTCACTCACTTTTTTTGTATTCTTTTTAAAAATTTATTTAGGTATACATGACTTAGGTATACATGACAGCAGAATGCATTTTGATTCATTGTACACAAATGGAGCACAAATTTTCATTTCTATGGTTGTACATGATGTAGAGTTGCACCATATGTGCAGTCATACATGAAGCTAGGGCAATGATGTCCATCTCATTACACCAGCTTTTCTGCCCACATGTCCCCTCCCGTCCCCCCTCCCTTTGGCCAAAATTCCTCCATTCTTCTCGTGCTCCCTACCCCATTATGGATCAGCATCCACTTATCAGAGAGAACATTTGGCTGTTGGTTTTTTGGGATTGGCTTACTTTGCTTAGCATGATATTCTCCAGCTCCATCCATTTACCTGCAAATGCCATCATTTTATTCTCTTTTCATGCTGAGTAATATTCCATTGTGTATATATACCACAGTTTCTTTATTCATTCATCTACCAAAGGGTATCTAGGTTGGTTCCACAGTTTAGCTACTGTGAATTGTATTGCTATAAACATTGAAGTGGCTGCATCACTGTAATATGCTGTTTTTAAGTCCTTTGGGTATACAGCAAGAAGTGGGATAGCTGAGTCAAATGGTGGTTCCATTCCAAGTTTTCTAAGGAATCTCCACATTGCTTTCCAGATTGGTTGCATGAATTTGCAGTCCCACCAGCAATGTATGAGTGTGCCTTTTCCCCCACAGCCTCGCCAACACTTGTTGTATTCTTGATAAGTGCCATTCTGTCTGGCATAAAATGAAATCTTAGAGTAGTTCTGATTTGCATTTCTATAATGGCTAGAGATGTTGAACATTTTTTCATATATCTGTTGATTGGTTGTATATCTTCTTCTGAGAAGTGTCTGTTCAACTCCTTAGCTCATTTATTGATTGGGCTGTTTGTGTTTTTAGTGTTAAGTTTTTTGAATTCTTTATATATCCTGGAGATTAGTGCTCTGTCTGATGTGCGTGTGGCAAAAATTTGTTCTGAAAATGTGGGCTCTCTATTCACTTCATTGATTGTTTCTTTTGCTGAGAAGAAGCTTTTTAGTTTGAATCCATCCCATTTATTGATGCTTGATTTTAATTTTTGTGCTATAGGAGTCTTGTTAAGGAAGTAAGGTCCTAATCCGACATGATAAAGATTTGGGCCTATTTTTTCTTCTATTAGGTGTTGGGTCTCTGGTCTAATTCCCAAATCCTTGATCCACTTTGAGTTGAGTTTTGTGCATGGTGAGACATAGGGGTTTAGTTTCATCTTGCTGCATATAGATTTCCAGTTTTCCCATTTGTTGTTTCCAGTTTTCCACCCTTTGTTGAAGAGGCTATCTTTCCTCCAGTGCATGTTTTTGGCACCTTTGTCTAGTATGAGATAACTGTATTTATGTGGGTTTGTCTCTGTGTCTTACATTCTATACCATTGATCTACATGTCTATTTTTGTGTCAATACCATACCGTTTTTGTTACTATAGCTTTGTAATATAATTTAAAGTCTGGAATTGTGATGCCTTCTGCTTCACTCTTCTTGCTTAGGATTGCTTTGGCTATCCTGGGTCTCTTAGTTTTACAAATGAATTTCATGATTGCTTTTTTTATTTCTATAAGGAATGACATTGGGATTTTAATTGGAATCATATTGAATCTGTATAGTGCTTTGGGTAGTATGGCCATTTTGACAATATTGATTCTGCCTATGCAACAGCATGGGAGATCTTTCCATCTTCTAAGATATTCTTAAATTTCTTTCTTTAGTATCCTGTAGTTTTCATTGTAGAGGTCTTTCACCTCTTTTGTTAAATTGATTAGCAAGTATTTTATTTTTTTGAGGCTATTGTAAATGGGGTAGTTTTTCTAATTTCTCTTTCAGAGGAGTCATCGCTAACATATAGAAATGCTTTTGGTTTATGGGTATTAATTTTATATCCTGCTACTTTACTGAATTCATTTATTAATTCTAGAAGTTTTCTGGTGGAATGTTTTGGATCCTTTAAGTATGGAATCATGTCATCACCAAAAAATGACACTTTTTTCTTTTCCTATTTGTATCCCTTTAATTTCTTTCATCTGCCTAATTGCTTTGGTTAGTGTTTCAAGGACTATGTCAAAAAGCAGTGGTTAAAGAGAGCATCCCTGTCTGTTCCAGTTTTTAAAGGGAATTCTTCCAATTTTTCTCCATCTAGGATGATGTTGGTCTTAGGTTTAGCAGAGATAGCTTTTACAAAGTTGAGGTATGTTCTTATTATCCCTAGTTTTTTTGTGTGTTTTGAACAAAAAAGGGTGCTGTATTTTGTCAATTGCTTTCGCTGCATCATGAGATTCTTATCTCTTCATCTACTGATGTGATGGATTACATTAATTTGATTTCCATGTGTTGAACCAAACTTGCATCCCTGAAATCAACCCCACTTGATCATGGTGCACTATTTTTTATATGTTTTTGTATGTAATTAGCCAACATTTTATTGAGAATTTTTGCATCTATATTCATCAGGGATATTGGTTAGAAATTTTCTTTCTTTGGTCTGAAATTTTCTTTCTTTGATGTGTCTCTAGTTTTGGTATCAGGATGCTATTAGCCTCATAGAATGAGTTTGGAAGGGTTCCCTCCTTTTCTCTTTCATGGAATAATTTGAGGAGTATTGGTATTAATTTTTCTTTGTAAGTCTTGTATAATTTGGCTGAGAATCCATCTGGTCCTGGGCTTTTCTTGGTTTGTAGGCTTTTGATGGCATCTTATATTTCCTTGCTTGAAATTGATCTGTTTATGTTGTGTATGTCTTCTTGGTTCAGTTCGGGTAGGTCATATGCCTCTAGAAATTTGTTGATGTCTTCAGGGTTTTCTATTTTATTGGAGTATAAATTTTCAAAATAGTTTCTAATGTTTCTCTGTATTTCAGTAGTGTCTGTCATATTTCTTTTTTCATCATGAATTTCAGTAATTTGAGTTTTCTCTCTTCTTCTTTTCATCCAGTCCTGTGCCTGGGCTCTCACACAGGCTTGTGGGGATGGTCCTAGGCCTGACCTTGGCCTGGGCTCCCACAGTGGGTCCTAGGTGGTGGGCCTGGGCCTGTGCCTGGGCTTCAGCAGGAGTCCCCAGAGGTGTTCTTGGGCCTTGGTCATAGCTCCTGCCAGTCGGCAAGGGCTCTCACAAGGAACGAGGTGGGGGGCGGTGGGCTCCTGGGCCTGACCTTGGCTGGGCTCAGGCAGATATCCACTCACTTTTCCCATCTTAATAACTCTTTCATATACTCATCCACTAGTTTCTCAAAGTTTATTAAATAAGAGATAATACCATCAAAATATACATAATTTTTTTTCTATTTTTGGAATGAATTGAGTGTAACTCATTAGTTCAATCTATAACCCACACAATGATATATTGCCTCCCCTGCTTTTTGTACCATAATGCAAGTACATTTTTAAAAATATATGTAGGTCAAATATATTTCTGTACAAGGAACCCAACAGATATTAAGGAATTTTGCACTACTGTGAAAAATATTACCTACCCAAATATCTTTATTTTTTAAGCTTCTCCAGGTTAATGGATAATACAATTTCCAGTCAATGGGTGTCATACTATCCATCTGAGTTAGCCATAATCTCTATATGATAATAAATAACATTTTTTAAATACTTGAGAGTTTACCAAAAGCTTTCACTATCTTGCCATTCCAATAATACTGTGAATTACATATAGAAAAAGAAACTCCTTCTCAAAGAGATTAAGTCTATGGTATAATGTCTCACAGGAAAAACAAAATTTTAGTGGGGATACATTTGGTGGAGAAAGTATCTAGTGAAATCAGCCTCTGGACATCCTTTTCTACCTAGAAATAACTCCAGAAAATAACTGGAAATAACCTTACAGGAAAGAACATTGTTTTAATTATCTATAACCTCAAAATAGGATTTCCAAGGATTAATAAAGGAATTGCAACTTTCCATCAATCAAATTGAGCTTGATTTGTGATTCTCCACTTAAGAAAATGCTTTGATTTGCAAGATCTATGGTAGTTTGGAGTAATACAAAGAATCCCTGAAATCATGACACAAAAAAGAAATCCAAAGTCAATGAGTAATAATTGTTTGGCTACTTGAATGTGGATGCTACTTCAGCCACTGAATAAGGACCAGACTATTGTCTCTGTTTTTTCAATTACAAATTCTTACCATACCCAGATTATTTTTATTTCTTATATAATTTCATCTATGTTCTTAAAGCTATTTTTTCAACTCACATTCATTGAATAACTTTTGTGTATGACCATGAACCTTGGCTCAAAAAAGATATTACATTATGAAGCCATAATTATCTTTATAAAATACAAACCTTATAATAATTCTTTCCAGGATAAACCATTCTCAAGATCCAACCTGTTGGTACTCACCAAGACAAAGATCAAATGTGCTGGCATTGAATGACAGTTGTGACTTAGCATCTTTTAACTTTCCCAACCTCACTTCCTGCAATAGTTTTCTTTGTTGCTGTAATCAATTATCATAAATGTAGCAGCTTAATGCTACTTATATAAACTTATTATCTTATAATTTTTGAGGTCAGAAGTGCAAAATGGATCTCCAGGGCTAAAATTAAAGGTTTAGCAGAGTGGTTCCTTTCAGAAGTCCTAGAGAAAAATCCATTTCTTGTCTTTTCCAGCTGTGGAGGCTGCCTCCCTTCCTTGGATCTTGGTCACATGACTTCAATGCCTACTTCTGTAGTTATATCTCCTGGCCTGACTCTCCCTGGACTCCTAATTGAGATAATGATGGGCCAACTTGCATAATCTCCCCAACTCAAGATCCTTAACATAATCTTGATTATCCTTAACACAATCAAGTCTTTTTGCTGTATAATGGAATATATTCAGAATCAGAGTACAGATCCACAGGGATGCATTATTGAACCTAGTGCTCCTTCCTCCCATCTTCTACTCATTACTAATATATTCCACACTCCATGTATATAAACTGAAATCCTTATAGTTGCGCAAATGTGCCACAGAATTTTTAACCCCAGGATCCGAGGCAGTTCCTTTACGTGAATCAGCAAGCTACAGGCCCTTCACTAGTACACTAATCACAATCCACAGCTCAGCCCACCAACACCTCCTCTTGGAAGCAATTCTTACACTGTCAAGGTAACATGCCCTTCTCATGTACTCTAAATCAGCACAAAATTCCTCTAGAATGGAACTTTTCATCTCAATCATAATTCTTATTTACTTATGTATCTTCTCAACCAGACTCTAGTTTCTTTTGGAACAACATTTTCATAGTCATCATTGTATCGTCAATACTTAATATACTGTCTATTATATAATAGGAAACTAATAAATATTTATTTGTTGAATGATAACTAAAGAGCAGACACATGCTTAAAACCTGTTGAATTCCTAAAAAAATTTGACCTATTTATTTCAGATGAACACTGATGACCTTCCAGAGACCTTATAATCAAGAATGTAATAGAAGTGGAAGAGTCTTTTAAAGGTTATTTTTAAATAAGATTCAGAAAACTCTGATGATCTCATAGTCCAATATTGTGGACATTAAAAAATGATTCCTATGGTTTCCAACTGAAGTGATTCTAAGATTAAAAAAAAGACATGTGTTTTAAAAATGGATATGTTTTCTAAAAGAGAATACAGCATTACTAGAAAACATTGGGAAAATCATAACTCTTAGAGGTCATAATTTAGAAACATGAATAAGGGTAAGAGTACAAAACAATGAGAACTATGGTTTGAACATAAGGGTCATTTGTTATTAAAAGACATATTAGAAATGGTAACTGATATTGGCTGATCTTGATTCTGCTTCCCTTAATTTTATTAGCTACCAGTCAAGATTCAATGGAATCCACAAGATTATAATTTCTCTCTACAGGTATTCCTATTATAAAATCTCCTTTATGTTCTAGTGTTAATATATACAACTTGTTACAAAAATAACAGAAAGAAGAATATACAGTTTCATTTTCTCTAAAGCTTTTAAATAGATATCAGTTAAGGCTTTCCCTTTTAAAAAATCACTTGAAGATACTTTTTAATGTCCTTGGTATTTCTAATTTAGATCCTATTATTCATTGTTCATTAAAATTCTTAGCATGTATATTTAGTCTTTGTAAAATGTAGGACGATTCTTTTGTGGTACAATTAAATTATTCCTTTAGGAAGCAAAAGGTGAACAATAATTTAGTTGATAAGATAAAGAAAGATCAATGGTCCTTTTAACAATTGAAAATAAGTATGTCTATTCTCATATATCATTTTCACTTTGAAAAAGGGTTAATACACAACAATAATTTGCAAATAAAGAATATTAAATATTATATAAGATTGCCTTGCTACTTTACTATCAGAAATCTTGTCAAGGTGTCAGGTTTTATGGAACCAATCAAATATAGTCTGCAATAGTCTAAATAAAATACAGAGAAGCTAAACAAGATTATACCAGAAATATTTTCTATCAATACTTTAAAAGATTTATGAAGTTTGCTAAGAGTAACATCACTCTGTTGTTATGAATAACTCCTTATGTGAAAAAACACCACCTTCTTTTTTTCTTTTCTTTTTTGAAGTGCTGAGGATCAAACCCAGAGCCTTGTACACATTAGGCATGCACTCTAACCACTGAGTTAAACCCCCAGCTCCAAGTGACTTCTAATATGAAGCAATAAGAGAAAGAAAAAAATAGTATAGACAATAAATTATTGTACAAATAAAACTAAATTTAAATATATCTTATTTCCAAAAGATTCTCATACATTAATCTAAACCATGCTCCATTTGGAAACTGAAAACTATAATTTCTACATTATTTTGATAATAGAATACTAAGTCTTTTTGTTTATATTTTTCAAATATATGAAATATTTATTTTATGTTTAGTTTTCTCAAAAATAATATATTTATAGTTCACTATTGTTACACTATGTGAGACACATGAAAATGACTAAAAATATCCTTATTGCTACTGAAAAGCTTATTATCTAATGGGATGTCAGATACTAACTATAATAGAAGACTGAATAAAGTACATGCTATAACTATTGCAAGACTCAATATGAGTTGAGAGGGAAACATTTCCAAGGAATACTTTATGAATATATACATAAAATAAAGATGACTAATAAGGAAAATGGAAATCACATCATCATCAGAGGCTGTTCACCATAGAAGATTTGGTGATCCTCAGGTTCCAGGGGCAGAGAGAAGAGAGTTATTCTAAGGAAGAGGAGTTATGCAACTGAAGATAAAAATCCAGGATGGAGGCAGGAAAGCGGTCCTCTTCTCTGTCCCTCACACTCCCACTTCTGATCAATTCACCCCACCCACTCCCTATCACATCTCCTGGGCTCCTCCTTTACTACTGATTGCTTCTCTCCTGACTAAAGAATGGAAGTACTGACGTTAATATCCTATATTAGAATTCCTTTGTTTTCTTGGAAAAACTTTTCTTCTTCCTTTATATATCCTACTTTTTTAATACTCTGGGGTTTTAGAATATCAAATATGTTCTCAATGTCTTTGTTTAGGATTTGACGAGTAAGACAGTATAAAGAGAAAATGGCTCTCTGTAAAACTATGTAGAACTGATCATTTATAAAATAAATTGCTGAAATACATTGTGGACTTTTTTCACAAGGGCAATGTATGAATGAAAAAGCAATACTTTAATGATAATCCATTCAGTCTTAAGGTTTTTTTCTTTGAGTATGTGCATCTTTACCAATTTAGAAAAATATTAACTTCTCCAAACACATGTTTAAGATGAGAAATTGTAAATGTAATGGATATACTCCTTGTTATTTTGGTATTGGTTTAAACTTCTTAATGTACTTAATGCTAACTTATTAATATTTTCCACATAAATCTATAGTACTAGAATTTTACTATTCTGTTAGGCAAAAATTGAACATAAAGAAAAATTGCTGATGCAGACTATTCATTACTAAGCTGTATTTTAATATTATGCCCTGGGCTATTATTAAAGGATAATAAAAGCAACAATCTATGAAAATGTTCCTTAACTTCTGCAGAAATGTTCTGGACATTCTCATCTACAATCCTAAGAGAAAAATTTTCTTCAGAACTGGGTTACTCAGCTACACATTGCTATGACCAAAATACCTGACAAGACCAACTTGAAAGAGGAAAAGTCCAGTTTGGCTTTCTAGTTTCAGAAGTTCAAGTCCATGGTCACTTGACTCTATTGCTCTGGTCCCAAGTTAAGGCAGAACCTCATAGGTGGCAGTATAGGAGTCTCTCACCTTGTGGTGCCCAGAAAGCAGGGGAAGGATCAGAGAAACAAGATATAATCCCCAACAGAACACCCCTAGTGACCGACCTCCTCCATCCATGCCCCACCTGCCTACAGTTAGCACCCAGTTAGTTCCAGCTCTCATAGTCTAATCATTTCACCTCTAAATATTCCTGCTTTAACACAGGAGCTTTGGGGGGACACCTCATGTCTCTGAACTTAATGGTACTACAACTTTGCTTTAAACAAATTAAAACCCATCTTTCTTTCTAATCATAAAGTTAGTGTGCTCTTAAATTTCCATCATACTTATTTTTCCATGATACTGATAAGTTATTTCTATTTCTGCTTTAACATTACTGTAATATAACTTGGTTATAGCTACACAAATTCAACATGAAACATAGTAAAATGAAAATTGATTTTTTTTCTATTTTCTAAATTCGTCATATTCCTTAAATTCTTCAGAAAGTATAAGGCTGGATATTTTTCAATGTTAGTGAGTTAAGCAGTATCACCACTACACTTTAGGATAGACTTAGTTCACATTCACCCCTTGCTTATCATACCTTTAGCAGAATGGTGTTTTTCATCCTAATCTTGGTTTTTAGGCTCAAAAAAATCTGACTTGAACTTGAACTTTTTATATTATTAGCCTTTCCAAATAATTTGCTTTTGTCAAACTTATCTTGCCTTCCTTAAAAGAGATCGTCAAACATCCCACATGTTATAAAATTCCTTTATTAAATGATTTCCCTACTCCTCCCTTTCCTCATGATCTATTTCTACTCCATCTTCCTTTGTGAAACATTTTCAGGCCACTTGTTCCTCTTCTGGATTCTTATGTGTTGCTGTTTTAAAAATCAGTTTTTATTGATTTTTAAAAATCCTTTCTATTTTCAAATTGAGTTGATTTTATAATCAACTTATTGGGTGCAGACATTTTAAAAAATGTAATAGAATATATCACATGTAGGAAGCATAAAACATTTTATAAAACTATTTCAGTTCTACACACACACCAACATACTAATTTGGTATGTCCTACATATCAATATAAAATACAATTTTTCCTACACGTTGAAGAAAAAAATTCTAAAAAAATGTTTTATAATAATTATTCTACTAAATATTATTATATAATAAAGTTTTAGAAAGTTTTCACTTTATAAAAAGCATTCAACAGAAATAAATACTACACTGAAGCTACACAAAATTACCCATAATTCCTCCAATCTAAAATACTCATAATTAATATTCTGTACTATAGCCTTTTAACTTTTCCTATGTATATGAAAATATATATAGTACAATTCATTTTAAGAAAATGAGATAATACTTTAATACTGTTTTACAAATTACTTTTGCTACTTTAATAACACAAAACATGAACATTTTGTCCTCTTATCAATAATTTTTCAATAAAGCATCTCCCTGAAAAGTTATAATTACTTAAAGATATGTGCCACATTTTTTTTTTAATTTGTTTTTAGTTGTGGACACAATGTCTTTATTTTATTGCTTTGTATGTGGTGCTGAGGATCAAACCCAGGGCCTCACGCATGCGAGGCAAGCGTTCTACCGCTGAGCCACAGCCCCAGCCCTGTGCCACATTTTTAATAATTTTTTATTTTAAGTTTTGAATGGGTAATACATTCACAGTGCTGAAAAATTTTTAAATGTGAAATGTACCAAGTAAAACTTCACTCTTCTGCTACCAGTTCCAAACATGTAAACTCTATGATTAATTTCTTGATTTTTATTTTACTTTATTTTTTGTGTGTGTGTATGTGTGTGTGTGTGTGTATGTGTGCATGTGCTGGGGATCAAACCCAGGACTTCATGCATGCTAGGCAAGTGATCTATTACTGAAAAACACTCCCAGCCCTGTGTATATTTTCAAGGTTTCTTTATCATATAAAAGAAAATTCAGGCATATAATCTTATACTCCCTACCCTTTTCACATAAAAGCTAATAGCTATTGTGCAGTTCAGTGCCTTTTATTACCAATATATCTTGAAACTCTCTCTGATCAGCACATAGTATGCTCTCTCACTAACAGTACTCCACAGAAAAAGAACTATAATTTATTTAATCTCTATTGATGAAATTTTCAATTTCCTGATATTATAAACAACACTGCAGTGACTAACCTTGAACCATAACAATTCCATACATACACAGATATAGGTGAACTGTGGAAGTGTTATTGTTCAGTTGAAGGAACTTACATTTTACAGTTTTGATAAATTCTGCCAAACGGCCTTAAAGAGAGGTATTTCAAATTGAAACTTGCAAAAGCAAATTTAAAGGGACTCTTCTCCACATCTTTGTCAATAATGAGGTATTAAGTTTGAATTTATATTGATATGATAGGTGAAAATGATGTCATAGTTTTAATTTTCTTTTAGTCTGAGATTGTCAAATAACCTTTAATATCTTTAAAAGTCATTTGTATTTCCAATTTTTGAACTCTCCTCTCATATTCATTGCCAATTACTTTATTTTGTTGTTTATCAATCCCTATTATCTCATTGTATACTAAGGAGATTTGCCCTTTTGTGGTATGAATTTTTGCTGATTAGATCAGCAAATGTTTTAATTATTTCTTGATTTTTTTTAAAAAGCAGCTATTATATTTTTCTTTTTCTACTTCAGTATTTTATGCTTTTGTCAATTCCTTTTTTCTACTTTCCTATACAGTTTTACTTTTCCTGATATTTCAGTTATATGTTTAACCATTTGCTTCATTCTTTATTCATTTGAATTTTTATCCATGTGCAGCTCTGGCTATAGCACTTAAATATTATGTTAATTTTAATTTTCCCACCCACTTTCCACATATATTGATGCAAACAAGAAATATAACCTTGAGGCTGAGGTTATGGCTGTGTTAGAGTGCTTACCTAGCATGTGTGAGGAACTGGGTTTGATCCTCGGCACCACATAAAAATAATAAAAAATAAAGATATAAAAAAATTTTAAAAAAAGAAATATAACCTTACAACTTCAGGGTCAATTCCTCACTTTTTAGCAGGTGTTTTTGCTGGAGTATGGTGAGTTCTACTGCACCTTTGTTCTTTCATCATGTATTCTTTCTCACTCTCTCTTTCTAATTTAACTCTATTTTTTTCACTGACACATAAAAACATAAAACTGCCTATCAATGAGTATCATGACATTTTTATGCATGTATACATTATGTAATGTTTAAATCATGTTCAACATATATCCTTCAAGTATTTATCATTTCTTTCTGGTGAGAACTTTAAAAATATTTTTTTCTAGGTTATTTTTTGAAATGAGTACATTATTATTATCTATAGTTACCCTATAGCTTCTTATTCCTATCCAACTGTAATTCCTCTATAGATCAGTCATTCTCCATTCCTCCCTCCCTCCTATTCCCTCAGGTTCTGATAACTACCATTCTACTCCCGACTTCTCTAAGATCAACATTTTTAGATCCAACATATGAGTGAGATCATGTGGTATTTGTCTTTCTCTGCCTGGCTTATTTCACTTAACATACTGATCTCCAGTTCCATCCAAGTTGTTACAAGTAATAGAATTTCATTATTTTTATGGCTGAATAATACTCCATTGTGCATATATATCACATTATCTATTCATCAGTTAATGGGCACAGAGGTTGTTTCCATGTCTTGACAATTATCAATAATGCTGCAATAAACATGGAAGTAGAGAT